>JAAEAF010010427.1:32971-51284 GCA_011037195.1 Triatoma infestans
ATGAAAACGCTCACGACGCGTTGTGGCAATCACAGAAAGATCACACAGCGAAATTCGTGTCGTGGCTATCATGCTATACGCCCACAACGCATTCTGGCAATGAAGGAAAGCCATGACGCGTATGGAACCTTATTATAACCATGTTCATCTGTTTTGCAGAAGTAACGGATTTTTTGAACTTGTGCTATCTGCTCCAGCTTCAACCAAACTTTTCAGTGTGACCAATTTTTAAGACATCATATCGTTTAAGACGACGATACTGCTTTGAAGATAAGAGACTGGTTTTTTTTTTTAAGAAGCTGAGGCTGTTTTGTTTCATTAAGTAACATTTCATATTTTTCTTTACTCATGATAAAACTGCGATCAGTGCTTCTTTCCATAAACTCACGTAATTTATCATAAAACACTTCTTTTTTTATTGGTCATGGTTAGCGCTGATATACGTTCACCCTCAGAAACAGACAAGAAATGAATAAACAAGTCCACTGGTACTCAAGCCGACAAGTTTTAACCTGTCCATCGTGATATGGTTACACCAACTAGTGCTTAGAACGTGTCATGGCTTTTCTTCATTGCCACAATGCGTTGTGGTCGTATAGCATGATAGCCACGCAGGAATTTCGCTATGTGGTCTTTCTGTGATTGCCACAACGCGTCGTGAGCTTTTTCATAAGAGTCATAACACGAATTTCGCGATGTGAATATTTTACAGTGACCACAAAATGTTGTGAGCTGTTTTTCGCCGCTCAATGAGCATTTTCGGTCTTTGAGCGTAACATATAGATCACAATCCTAGTTTAAAAAAAATCGTTTGAGCCGTTTTAGAGAAAATAGCAAACTACAAATTACTATTCAGTAAAAACGCATTGCCGATCATCCCAATTTTCTTCAAACTCGGAATTTCAATAACATTTTTATATTCTACTAATTAATCTTAGTTAGTTGATAGAATTGTGCAATAATCTGCAATAGCACATTAAAGGAAAAACCTAACCCCACCTCTCCCCCAAACGGGGGCCCTTAAATGAATTTTCCTGGAAAAAATGATTCAAATAAAAATTGTAGTTCTTTGTATGTGTAATTGATTCAAGAATATCGCAAAAAAAGTGGAACATATACACAGAACTTACTGTCGGACCCAATTGTGATACCTAAACGGAATATCAAGTCTTGAATGAACTTTCTGCCACTTTTTGTGTTTGAACTGTGCTAGTTCACATCACATACACCGAGACCATTTTCAAAAAACCACTTTTTTGGACTCAGGGGACCTCAAACCGGATATTTCCGGTGAAAACTTGATATCGAAAATTTGACACGATTGCAATACTTCCTCTTATTTGGTGTAAGATAAAGTAATAATTTCTAGAAATCAAAAAGTTTTTCTGTTTCTTTCTAAAACTAGACAAAAAGAATCTAGTTTTAAATGAAAAAAAAAAGTACATTCCATTTCGAATTACTGCAATTAGTTTCAATCTGTTTTTCTATAATTTTGTGATGAATACCTGCAAAATATAAAGTTTTTGTTTTTGTTTCTTTGTTTGATGATTTCTTTTTTTCGGAGGCACTTGGTAGTTATTAAAGTGGCGAGGAGAGAAGTTTATACGTTGCCGAAAAACGGTGTTATTCCTGATGAATGATTGAAATGATGGGGGCCTGTTTTGGATAGGGATGAATTTATAATTGGTGCGGAAGAAACAGGAGGAATGCATCTTACCGAGATTTGACTTTTTTTCTTCCATCAACATGTGTCTTGTGAAAGGACAATCTGGTATAAGTGGGTAGGTGTCGCCGGAGAATGTGAGAATTACCATTATCAAAATATATCCCAAAATGGAATGCAGTAGTATGACGAGGTAAGTAGGTAGGTGTTTAGGGGTGTCCTGGGCGTGCTTGAGAACTATCCCCCTTATTACCACTATGTGATCTCAATTTTTTCTCATACCAGCAGTCTTGAGAAGGGATAGTACAGGGTGCGGCATGTTGTTATGGTGTAGTGAATGCAGATTATGAGAGAGGGTGGTTGTTATGTGAATAAATTTTTCACTCACAAGGGTCGAATCACCAAACCAAACCAATTTTCTAATAAATAGTACATTCAATTCCGTAAATTCTCTAATTCAAAAATAGCAGTTTCATTATACACTCACTGATGATAAACATATAATCTTTCTCTCTAAAAATTTGCAAATTTAGGTGGATAAAAATGTTTAAAATTTATCGATTTTTTTTTTAATGATGTGTATATGATTTATTATCAAACTTACGTGTCCTTTTTTTTCATTAATTATTTTTAAATTAAATATTCAAAATTAGGGAAAGTTGTTTAAAACAAAAAGTAAATATTGCAACAAATTTTTGTAATTTTGTTTACAACAGTTTGTGTGAATAATGGAGATAGAAATTACTCTTACCAACCGGCTGCTAAAGTGGGAGAATTATTACATGGTCAATCTTCTCTTAACTATTTAGTCACTTAAATTTGTATGACGGTAATGATAACAATAAATATCTCTAATTCAGCAATATTACGACTTTAGAGTACTTGTCGTAACTAGAAATGATTCACGTAAGAAAATCTGGTAAAGATAGTTGTAAAATTAAGTTCTGGAATTTATCAGGCAATAATTTAATCTTGACTCTCACCAAATTAATTTTCTATGGGGCAGCATTATTGTTTTTTAAAATAGTATTCTGAAAGCTAAGGCATTTGAGTTGTTTATTGTAATTATTGGAAACCATCAAGTGTCATCAGATTTAGTATTGAACACTAGTAGAATATATATTATGTAACTTGTGAAAATGCTAAACACTAGTACCAGTAGTACAAAAGGTGTAAAATGCAGGTGATTTTAACTGCCAAATAGGTGATATTGATAACTTGGATGAATCAGTTTTTCTTGAAACAGTCTTAACCTGTCCCACATCCTATATGATCTTACACCAGAGGCTATTATCCTTAATGGAAACGCTGGGGCTATACGTCTGTTATAGGCGAACTAAATCTGCTTGCTGAATGGAATCATGCCAGCAAATTCGCCATACAAAAGCTGGACTCAATAATTCCATTAGTAGCCATATCAAAGCTCCACCGTTGTGCCTTCAAACGCACATCAATTATGCATTGCACCCTCTGTTACGCCCATCGCATTGTATTAGCGAATGAGCTTCAATTTGGCCAGCCAATCTCTCATCTAGAAACTCTCCTAGCGATAGGAAAAACAGAATTACAATACGATCATCTGAGGACTTAATAATCACTCAATACATTAACTTTGAATTGAAAAGTCGCCAAATCCATTTGAAGAATTTGGGGAATATGAACAGTAGCCAAACCAGCTTTGAAAGTTAACAAGTTAACTCTTCACAGCAGCCAACGCTACACCATCCTATATTACGCTTCGCTTCGTCACTCTACCATGTATTCACTCTTCTCAGTATAGACAAAATATAACGTTCTGTTTATAAGGTCCTCAATAGTGTGGTTCTAATTGACGACTGTTAGAAATCACCAGTGCTGAGATTATGAGGATCGATTGTTGATGTACTAGCATGGAAAGGAGAGTAGGGTGTGGTCGTAGAAAAAAGAAGAAAACACTAAGGCCTGGTTTACAATAGGCTCTGAAGGCCGGGCCCTCTGTGTGACTGGATTTTGGGTCTCTCAATTCCCGGTGACTCGATTAGTTCGAATGATCAGGCTTAGCGTATGTTAATAGGTTAACAGTGATGATGTGCTCTTTGAGCCTGGGACAGAAGATGGAATCATTGTGATTTTTGTATTTTCCTCTCAGTACCGAGTCTCGTAGCGGGGAGTGACGCTGATCGGCACTTGTGATACCAGTATACGTGGACTGGGTCTGAACGGGTTTTGGGGGGTTCTCGTTTAAACACGAACATCTTTTCTCTCTGATACCCGCCTCGTCACATTGAGCCTAGTATGAGCCAGGCCTAATTCTCTAATGTTGTGTCGGCCATGTCCAATCTTTCGAGCGCATTAAAAAAATATAATTGGTTCAATTTTATTAGATTTTTGTTATTTTTATATTTTGACATTTGTTTGGTGTTTTGTAACATAGCTATAGATTAATTAAACTGTTTTGTATTAATTTCTGTATTTTGTTGTTTTTGGCATACTTTTTTTTTTACAATATTCATCATCATAATCCTACATTACCTTGCTCTGTAAACTTACATCTCTACTGCTGGTTTTTAAAAGCGTTATAGATTTGGTCTGTTTAGATAATTCATGCTCCAATTTGAGATATGTTCATAGTTAATAATATCTCCGATCTAGTTGAACATAAAACTAATGTGATTAATTTGAAACAAATTAAAAGTAGTATTGTTAAGCCATAGTTCGTACCCTCCACGGATCAAAATAATATTGTTATTGAAAACATTGAGCAAGATAATTCCGTTAATAAACACTTCTATTTCTTATCTCTACAGAAAAATTCTAACATATATTTTCACAGTTATTAATTTGAACATTTGTATATTAATTTCCTTTACTGTGTCTTTTATTTAACATTATGCTTCAGATAAGAAATTTACTTCTAAATGCAGTAGAATAGCAAATTATAAACAACCTTGGTTCAACTCAGTTTGGAATAAATTAAAAATAAAAAAACCTGAATAAAATATAGACTGGCAAAATGATGCCATTTTTATAAAGCTGAATTAAATAATTGTATTACCCTAAGGAGAATATATAAAGACAAAATAAAATTAGCAGGAAGTTAAGTTACTATACTAGAATTGCAAGTTAATTTTAATCATTAATAATGTTAAATGAATATTGTATTAGATTTTATATTGTAATTGTCCGTATATTTTTTTCAATATTAATTATCAAAACAACTATTAGCCTTATATGTAAATATAGCAATTAGAAATATTGAAAGTAATAATAATATATTTGAACTTTAAATAATTAGAACTATCTTCTTATAACATCAAGTTAAAATAAAACGTCATATGTTAACCTTATCTAAGTAATTATATTAACTTAAACTGTAAATATTTAAAATATATTTTATTGTTCATGATTTTCTATCAATGTTTTTATCAATGTAAACTATTAATTTAAAACTTTTTTCACTTTTTTTTCATTATTAAGCATCAATTTAACATAAAACTGTAAATATTTTTTTACTGAAGTATATTTTTAATGATGTTAACGATTCAGACATAAAAGAAAACAATTTAATTTTATAAATTTTTCAATATTTTTGTCAATATTTTTTTTACAAACTGAAGACATTTTCATTATCTGATTATTTTAAATATTCGATTTAAGCTAAATATTTTTTGATAATTGTATATTTTTTGAATTACTGCCATGGACTACGAACTCATGAATTCATTCTCTTTCCCTCTCTGTCCTTCGTTTTTTATATATGACACGAGAAGACATCATTATCGCTAGCTTGCAACATCACCAGCTAGCTCTCAACATCACCATCGCTAGCTTCACCATCCTTAGCTAGCTCTCAACAAGACCATCACTAGCTTTCTGCTACATAAGGTAGTTTTCATCATCATAGCTAGCTTTCAACAACACTGGCTAGCTCGCAACAGCATCATCGCTAGCTTTCTGCACCAAAAGCTAGTCTACATCAACTTCGCTAGTTTCAACAAATCCAGGCTAGCTACAACAAATTCGTAGCCAAACCAGATGAGCTACAAAGATACATCATTCAGCAGCACGCCCCAATTTTTCCCGCGTGAAAAATTTCTTCAGGAGAGGGGATGATGTAATAGCAAGAGAGAGAAGACAGGCCCGACCGAGAGAAAAACAGACTCTCTCTGGTACTCTCTGACTTAAGCAGGCTAGAGTGGGGGAGAACCTGTATATAAGCGAGTGAGAGACCTAGAGATCTATCTATTAGATTCAACCATATACATCACATCGTGTCATAACTCTACTCTAACCCTTTATTCTATAAAATTATTACAAGTCCAGTGCAGTTTGTGTAAGCATGTAGCTATATTATAACAGTGTCTTCATATCTCGTCTAATTAATCAATCCCAATTTCTCTCCTCATCAACTCCATTATATTACGATAATAATCGATCTATCTAACTTAAGAAATACTAAATAAATCTAGGAGACGTTGAAATATTCAAGGTCGAACGATTTGAAGAGAAATCAATATAAATATTGATACTTAGTGAATTTTTTTTCAGAACTATATCCAATTAGATCACGCTTGAAGTATTTTGTAACTTTAAGTGAATAAATGATTATTTAGATAGATATTTTGAATAGAAAAAGTTGCAGCATTGAGTACTACTAAATAAGAGTAGAAATTGTAAAGCCGCCAACTGTGACAGTCTCCCTTATGAAATCTCTAATCACCTACAGAGAATAGGTACACATTAATTACTGAATCTAATATACCTATTTAGTATTCAATTCTGATCTGATTCTTATTGAACGGACCAAAGTTACAGCAGTGTCACAAGAACACAAAACGGGGATCCGCCTAGTTATTGCAATATCGGTCTGTGAAATATGGTGACAAAATTATTTACGACCATTGTGTCCGAGAGGTTAATAAACTGTGGTGAATCAGAATATATTATAATTTATTCCAGAAACACAGGCGGAGTTTAGTAAGACCGATTTTGCTTCAACAATCTTTATATATTAAATTTATGAATTACCATTCGATCGTTGGTAAGAAAAGAAATCTCCTATTTGCTATATATTCATTGATTTCAGCGCCGCGTTTGATTCTAGAGACCACTTTAAACTATGGAAAAAATTATTGCATTTAGGGATTAGTAGTAAAGTGGTTAGAATAGAATAGTTTCATGAGAAAGTAGCGATGAAATTATGTCTAATTCTAAATGTTCTAAAAATGTGCATTTCCAAAAACATACAAGTGGGATAATTCAAGTGCTGTCACCTCTTTTGTTCATATTTGATTTTGATTTCTACTTTAAGGAAACAAAGTCTTTTTGGTATAAGAATTAATAATAACACTGATATAATCTTTCGAATGTGTGTTGATGAAGTAATTTTACTAGCCGACTGTTGGGAGTGATTCCCAAAATTATTATATGCTCTATCATCTTATTGTAACATCAATATGTTAACACTAAATATACAAAAACCAAAATAGTTATATTAAGGCGATCTCCTTGGATAAAAATCTGTAAAATTTAATGGTGGTTCAGTCCAATTTTCTAAAAATTATTTATCTAGTTGTCTCATTCGTTTTACCCGGTCACATTATCCCAAGTATCATAGGTATCATACATTTCTCTCAAATAAAGATTATATATGAAATTTGACATTCTATATGCAAAAACTAACTCAGCTGTAAGATTAGTTAAATCTGTTTTATGTTTTTAATCATGGAAAACAAAAACAAGATTAATTCAACAGTTTCATCCAGTTTGCTTATTGAATTAATTGAGCCTGGCTAGCAGTAATATATTATCCAGATACAATAATAAAATAAATTTATTTATTACATACAACACGCTAACTCAAAATGTAAATACTGAGATAGGTTGCGAATCAGTTAATTTGCAAGTATCAAAAAAGTAGTAAAAGCTTCATTAATTGAATAGTTTACCAGACTAATGACCCATGTAAAATTTGTTTTATTAACTCAGAGAGGTGAATGATAATATTCTTCATGAACCATAGTAGTAAACATAGGTTAATTAGGTAATAGATCGGATTTGGAAAGTTATAATGGAGAATTATAATTGTAATTTTTTTGGTTTTAGGAAAATAAATCCTTTTGCAAGGACCTTGCTCAAAATTACACAACATATACACGATTAAATGAAATGATATTTAGAGTTCATTGGGCAATCACGAAAATATTTATATTTATTTAGAATATAGTATAACTTTACCGGCAAAGTACGAGTCACAGGCATTGCGAACAATGCCTAGGCATTTCATACATTAGCTACCTACTCTAGGCAACAGAGATATTTTCCGTTAAACCAAACACTGTAATAACATAGACTTGCACAGAGCAAATACAGTTGATAGACTTACCTGTATCTGCTGTGTATCAACTGTATTTGCTCTGTGCAACTCTGTGTTATAACACTGTTTGACGAAAACATTCTGATGATGGGCGAGCGCCAGAAACCGGTCGATGACCACAAAAAGAAGCAGGCTATCACGGAAAATATCTCTGATGCTTTCCAGCTCTGCTGAACCAACCACCACTTTAGGTAAAGTAAGAAATACTATTTTTATTTCTTACTTGTGCTAGGTATTCTATACATTGCCTAGTCATTCTATAGAATGTCTACGTCGTCCTAGGTAAAGTATGGAAAGACTTGAAGACTGTATCTATTAATGGCCATATATAATTATGGCCTAGTTAGTTATTGCTGCTAAATTTTATCAAAGGAATACTACTATGTGTGGCAATGATATTATAATTAATCAGATATCACATTATATTTTCTTTCAAGATCTATAAATTCTTTTATATAAATAATATTAATCAATGCAACTACTTGGTGTTCATCAAGAGGATTTAAGTTTTTTTAATAAGAAAATAAGTTACATTTGCTTCATTTCCATTAACATAATTTTACTTAAACAGGCTTACTTTGTGATAGTCTCGGTATATCTTACCCCCATTCATTTTGCCCACTCGGCCGCCAAACCTCTCACTCTTAAACCTCTCACTCTTCCATAACTACTGCTGCGGTCGTGTAAGTGGAAGCAATCACGAAGGGAGAACCAAGGGGACCCAAAACAAACCGCTTAGAAATACTGTGATCTTCAGTTTCTGTCCATTCTCAATTCCGAAATGCTAATAACTTAACCAATATTGTAAACATACTCCGCCACATGTAGTCCCTCTGTATGTAGTTACTGGCTTTGTTGGTTTTTATCTTCGCTTTATATTTAAGTATTACTCCTACCCTAGAGAAGTAAACAAAACATCGAGAGGATGGATTCGATGTGATGACATTTACTTAACCGATATACAAGATTCTCAAGCAGCGAGGAGAGACGACGCTCTGTCGTTACCAATCCAGTCTAAACTCTATCAGCGAGATGGGGGAAGAGGGGGAAGGTTTGCGATCTACCTTGACTGCTCATTACCCGGGAGTTAATGGGGCATATGATGGGGATGATGGGAATTTACGATTTACGAAGATGTGTTCGGACAGATTCAGAAAGTAAATCTAGAGTAAACAAAAATGCTTGATATTTCAACTCTGCTGAGCACATAACCTCATGAAAATGATGAAATCGCTCTAGCTGTACAGGGAAGGTACTTTGCCTGCTTCACCATAGGCGTTCAATAGAATGCCTAGACAAAGTACGAAATTGGGGTAAATTCTACATATTGCTTAACATCTTAGGTAATGTATGAAATGCCTTGGCATTGTACACAATGCCTGATTTCTTTCTTTGCCGTTAACATATCGATAAAAGTAAAATGCACAATTTGAAGGTTAAAAAAAAATACAATGTTGTAATTAAATCAATAAAAAGTCTAACAATAATACAAAAAATATAAATGAGTAGCATTAAGAATAAAAAAAACAAACAATTAAATCAGATATAGAAATTGAAGTAGTTGTACAAAGGAACCAAAATGACAAAATACCAGAACAAAGACAAAGCGACAAATATATTACAGTTAAATGGTTTCACTTGTATTCACTTTCCAGCAGTTATTTTCAACTGAGGGGACAAGATGTAAATCTCAATTAATACAGATAACATTTCTTATTTGTTCATTACTCTATCTAATTTCACTGTTTGTACTATTTGCGTTATTTACCATTTATTTCATTAAGATTTTTATTCTGAATTCCGACTAAGGGCATTCCAACAGTAGGAGGATAGCTAAGTGTTTAAGGTTAGCGTATTGGACTCCCACGCAGGGGCGGCTCTAGCTCGTGTAGCGCCCGTGTGCAATGAAACCCTGGCGCCCCCTAGGCCTGACCCCCCCCCGCGGCTATAACTATTAACTTTGCCGTCGTAACAAGAAAGTTTTTTCATATTCGAAAAAGAAGCCGCCCATAGGGCGCTCGCGTTTGATAACTGCCGCCACCGCGCTGGCTGGCCGCTTCTGTCATATCATTGTTGTACCATGATGGTCCAAGACGATGCTCTTAGCTGTCTCCTACTGTTGGCACACCCTGCACTATAGGTTAAGCCGCCCCTGCTCCCACGCGGGGGTCCCGGCTTCGAGTCCAGCTGTACTGCTCTTAGATTTTTTCTTCCTAGGAGCCTCTACAATTCACTGGCTGGTGATGGACAGTGCTGTCTGTAACGAGAGAACACTGTCCGGAGGCCGGCAGTGCACTGTGGAAGGCTCCGGGCGCCAATGACCATAGATGTTGCTGCGTCTTAAATTAAAAAAAAAAAAAAAAAATAGGAAATTTAAACAGTCTGTTAACTGTAGCCAAAACAATTTGCGAACCTTCTTCAATATAAAAATAATAAACTTTTCCATCAACAATCTAATTATGTTTTTATATGAAACTTTCAATTAGCTGCTGGTGAAAAGTTCTACATAATTTTCTGATTTAAAAGACAAAAAACTATAAAAGCAACCCACTGAAGCACTATAAAAGCATTATTATATGTTAAAATAACAAGGCTTATTACTAAATTGATGTAAAATATAATATCAAGTACTTTTTTTTAATTCAGATTTGTAATAAATCTATTCATTACTTTTTTTCTTTTTCTTTCTTTACATTAATTTCTGAAATTTATAGAGATTAAGAATTGATGTTAAGAATTAAAAAAAATTTCGGAGATATACTTTTCGCATTTTCAGGACTTTTAATTTTTGTTTATTGAGACATTCATGTTTATAGTTTAACTTCTGGTAAAACCTCAAACAACGAAATAACTAATGTCTCTGAAGAAAGTATGGAGAAAGATTATCATTGAAAAAATGGGCAATAAAGAATTTTATTGAATATAAGGAACTGCTTCGTCAATTATTCACGCCATTTTCAAGTTTTATTTTATGTTAAAAAGAGTATTTATCATTTTTTTTTTCTTTTACTTTCTCTTACTACTAACAGAAGTTTTGACCGGAAATACAAGTTTTGAGGTCCTCTATGTATGAAAAAGTGGTTTTTATACATGTGAAAAGTATAGTTCAAAAATGAACTATAATTCAAGAATGTAATAGGATCCAAAGAGAGGATCCATAGCAGAGAAAGAGTGACAAAATGACAGGACCGCTCTCTCGGACTAGAGTGGGAGAAACTACTTAAATACAGCGACGGGAGATAGATATACAACAGACTCACCAATCACAACGTGTCATTTACCTTACCTTCACCACTTTACCATAATCTACCATTTTAGTGTAAAGTTCAGGCAGTCAGTGTCACCTTTTAACATTATACAGTGTTCAGCCAGATCCAGTTTGTTCATTCAAACCAAACCATTTCTCACCTTCATCTGTCGAAATTCCTCAGCCGGAAATATACTTTACAGAATAGACTTTTCAGTTTTTTTGCGACTTTTGTCAAAAACGGCTCCAACAATTTTCTTTAAACTTAATATAGAAACTAAATATATATAAAGAGCCACAAATATATATTTTAAGACATTTTCTCAGCAAAATTCATTTAAGGGTCCATTTGGTGGAGTGTTGGGGTTATTACTTTCTCTCAGTAAAGTGCTATTTTAGTTTATTATACAATTCTATCATTTAAATAATATTAATTAGGAAGTTTTGCCAAAAATTCCGAGTTTGAAGTAAAAGCTCGAAACTATTTTATGAAGCATGCTATACGGAAAAAAACTAAGAAATTTCTCACCCACCTAGGCACTCAAGTGTAATTAATATTTAGGCGCCCGGATAGTGAGTAATTTAGAGGTGCGGTCAGCCCTGCTAAGTTTAGAGCGATACTGAATTTGATATTCGGTTTTGGCCAAGGATATCTTGGTCAAGGTCAAGTGTACTTATATGCATAATAAAATACATTTGCTAACATCTATCCATAACATATGATCGATATTTGGACGAAAAAACTGTCTGTCTGAAGATGCTGTTAGTTTGTTTAATTTTACATAATCAACGATTATATTTTGTTGAAATTGTTGATATTGAAATGCTAGTTTTTTTTTTTTGCAGCTTTCTTCACTGAATTTTTATCCGCTTATACCCGAGGAATGTTTGTCTAGTTAGCTGACTCACAAAGGATACTTGTTCAATTGGAAGAGTAAAATATTACAGGTAGATTATTTGAAGGAATTCAATAGTAGTGCATGAAACCGTATAAAAAGAAGAAGGTAAACATAAGATTCTGCCTTCAAAGGCCAATCTAAATAGTAAATTCATTGAATGATTTAATTCTGTGAATACTGACAGAGGAATTTAATGTGTGTGTGAGCAGATTTATTATTAATCAAATTTTTGCAAGCTGAATTTTTTTTTTCCCGCAGTCTGCAAGATATGTAAAATTATTAATACATTCAATAACAACATGTCTAATCTTAAAGATGAAAGTTAAAAAAAATAAAGAAATTCCGAAGAATATTTCACTCTACAGGAGATGTTTAAATTTCAAACGTAGTGATTTTGTAATTAATGAAAAAATACATGAAGTCCATCATAGATTTCATGCGCTGTTTCATTTGCGACATGATTAATGGAAGGTATTTGGCATTGTTTTTAATCTATTTAATATTTATATGCTTTTTATATTTACATTCAAACATTCTTAGTGCTTTATAATCCGATTAAAAATTGCACCATTGTGTATAATTAATTCCGTTCATATCTCTTTTAAAATGGCTAATAACCGTTTTATACTATTTGTTTTCTAACTAATAAGTGTTTTACAAGATGAGACTGAAGACTTCACTAACTAATAGATAGAAAATTAATAGTCGCTAGTTGTAACACACTCTGATAATAATAATAACGTGCTTTGTCACCGTACATAACACAGGGCACGCCTAGTTTTTTTTATAATTTTTTTAGATGCACAAAGCAAAGACTAACTTTTTTTCTTTTTTTTTAATTTATGGTCCTAGAAGTGTTTCGAAAACCAAATTTTTATACTGAGATAAACACGCGAGCCACTAAATCTTGTGTTCGCCCACTCAAAAGACTTAAAAAAATAACAAGTTACGACATTAATACTAGATTAAATATACACGTTAAAACTTATCGATCAGAATCAGTATTCAAGCAAGCTCAGAAAATAGTTGAAAAATTTACTCTATGGAATTGAAATGATGGAATTGAGACATCTTTGTGGGAAACAAAATCAAGTAAAATAATCTTAGCAAAAAATGGAAATCTGGATTTCACGATTTATCCCACAGTGAGCAGTGGATCCTATAGTTCCTGGCTCTTTTGGGGTGTCCGAATATAAAACGAACAAAACTCACACTGACACCTCAAACAATGCATACCTGGTACATCAGAGATAGTGGATAGGCAACCATTTCGTTTAGCGCACCCACAGACAAACTCTTACTCATCGCCACACACATAAAATTACCTATGTACAGTTCGCAGACATAAGTGTTGTCCGCTATGGATTTGGTGTAGTCACTCTCTCTACATACATCTTAACAACTTCACAGATAAGAAGGAAGCAACGGTGGAATAGTAAGTTTCGCGGGTTTCAGACAATATACGTGTATATAGTATATGTACATATTGCTGCGTATGCCTCTGAATGAGTGGGGCTTTGCTTCTATGATGTAACGAGATAACTAAAGGATTCCACGTCTTCTGGCCATGGTACTTTTCCAATTTCTTCCTTCGTCTGATACTCATTCCGTACGATGGTCCACAAATATCACTTCAGGAGAGTTCTTCATTGATTCCCTGGGAATCCATACAAATTCCATCTTCTTTATCCTTGTCTTTTGATCTAAAACGTGTTTGAAAATTTTAAATATATTCCTTCTCAATTATCTCAAATTATTCCATCTAAGAGGAAGAACACTGATCTCAATTGCTTACGAAGCTATCAAAAAGTGACTCACATGAAAACGTAACCTCTATGCTGGTGAGGCGGTGATTAGGGAACAGATGCTGCCCAAGTTACTCATGTTGTTTCATTGTTATGTACGAGCATCCTAAATCATATTGTACATGGCATTTATTGGGCACGGAACTGCGTAACTTCGAATCGGAGACATTTCTAAAATCCAGCTTTTCGTATTCATGAGACATAGCAGCCAGTGAGACGAGAAGCACAATGAGCCCAAGTTAAATAGAGGACTCCACCACATTAGAGGTTTCATTAGACTGAATCTTTTCCATTTCACAAACTATTTCAATATTAAACATTCCAAATGGACGAACAGAGTTTGATATAAACAAAGAGTCATAAAAAGAAATTACATTTTTCTACAGAAACGATGTACTTATGTAATTATGATTACACTAGATGGAGGATGGCAGAAACGCAGAGTCTTCAATCTGATAGAAAGGCATGAAGGCGTTAAAAAAAAAACATTGACGCTCGCCTAAGGCAGCGCAAGTAGGTGGACATTTGAAGAAGCCAAAGTGGAAATTGCATCGAAAGAAGCAAAAGTAGAACTTGTCACAACTTTATTGAATCGGATTTTCAGAATTGAATATTCGAGACAACCATTTATAGTAGTTAATTTATTATACGCAAAATATATTAAATTGATTTAAGATTTATGGGATACTGAGATAGTAATAAGCTTTCCAAAAAAACTGTGTAACCTTTATAGATTACAGAAGATGAATTTTAATTTTATGATTCCTAAAAAATTTATAGTTTTTGAACAAAATGTGACTTCTGGAATCCTCATGAAAATTACAAAAGAAATCAAATAAATAGGCAATTAATATTCTTTCATTTTTTTTTACAATTTCTTAAATTTGTATGGAAACTATTAATATTAATGTAATTATTTTGTTGCTATTATGTTTAAAAGTGTAAGCTAAATGATAAAAGCATTTTCATCCCTGCAATCAACCAACAAAAAACAAAAAAATCAGATATTCTGTTTTAGTAATTCTTCCTTCAATAAAAGCCGCATTGCAGCAGTCTCTCAATTCATTCATTCAAATAAGCTCTGTTGGAATAAATCATGAAATAGTTTTCACAACATTTGATTCTGTCAATTCATCCTTCAGATTTGCTAGCGCGTTTTTACAAATATATCAGTGATGGTCGAGATCCATAGAAGTAGAATCCGTTGCATATTGGCATAGTTCAAAGATACGAGGATCATTCAATAAGTAACAAGACAAATCGTTGTTGCTCAGAAACGGTTTGTATAATCAATACGATAGTTTCAGTGCGTCAAGTTGGCATCCTTGTATATAGTTTCTCATCAGCTGTTCGAGAGTATAAGGAAAGCATAACTTCAAATGTATTCAGTTAACATGGCGAGCCCGCTCGAGCATTGCACCTGGAAGAATAACGCTCAGTGATTAGATTTTTAGTTGCAGAGGGTATTAAAGGTAGTGAAATCCACGAAAGAATGTTGAAATTGAACGGAAATAATTGTTTGAACCGTTCGAACCTTTACAAAGGGCTAGAACAGTTTAAAACTGACCGTGTAAATGTCTGTGACAAGCAACGAAGTGGACGACCGGTTGAAGTTGCAACTTCCTCTCTCGAATCTCGCAAAAACGCGTTAATTCAGGACATTAGGCGATTTACTGTTGAAATGATAGCTGAAGAAGCGCACGTGAGTGTTGGAACTGTCCATAACATTATTCAGAATAAGCTGCAGTACAAGCAAAGATGTGCGAGATGGGTTCCAAGACAAATTATGGAGGCCCACAAAGAAACCAAGAAAAAGTGGGATGGGTGATGCTTCCAAATCCCCTCTAGAACCCCGACCTCGCCCCATCGGACTTCCATTTGTTTGGGCATCTTAAAGAGGCTCTACGTAGAAACATGTTCAATCCAATGAAGAAGTTAATAATACTCAGGTGCAAAAGTGGCTTCAAGATCAACCTAATGAATTTTATGCCAGAAGCATACACAAGTTAGAAGAACGATCGGACAAGTGTATAAATGTTGGCTACTTTTGAACAAAAGTCCCCAAAGTTTTATATTGATTAAATAAATCGTTCTTGAGCTATAGCGATTTGTCTCGTTACTTATTGAATGGCCCTCGTAAATACATTTGAAACATTAGTATCTATTCACATGTATTATTTATCTAATACAGCTAATTATTCTAATCATTTCTTCTATATTTGTAACATTTGTTATAGTGTTATTCTGATGAGCGATGATACTTTTTCTAAACTAATTCAGTGTGGGTGGTCTACAAAAATGGTGCCCCAAAGGTGTAGCTGAAATTTTTAATATAACTTATATCAGGTCACGTACCAACAACTGTTTTTTCATTTGTTTTCTCTTAAACTATTATTAAATCTTATTTTTTATTGTGAAACAATCATTTAATTTGTAGTAAATTAAAAAAAAAAAGATTATCATTTTCTTTTCTAATTTTTATTTTAGTATTTATAATGTTTTCGATCTTGGAAATTTTATATAGAATGAGATGTAGATGATATTTCCGTTCTTTAATATTACGTTTCTTTATAAAAAAAAATAAAAAGGGCTGCAGACTAGAGCATATATTATTTAGTGTAGCGTATCTTTTTATAAGATTATACATTATTTCCAACTGAAACAGCTTTTTACAAAGACACAAAGGTTTTCTTCAACAGATTAAGAAAGCGTATGTTTTGAAAGAATAGCTTATTTTGTTTTTACTTCATCTTCCTTATTTTCTCATTCCCTTGATAAAAATGTTCGTGAAAAAAGTCTATAAATAAAATTTACACTCATGGGCATGGGCATAGCCAAGATCTGTGTTCTGGGTGGAGAGAATATGCAACCATCAAAATAGATCAAAGGTAAAGGTCACAAATTCATAAAGGTATAAAAAATGCCTCAACTTTATTTTTTTTACTTCCTTTGGACTTCAAGTACCGAGAAAAATCTAAAAATTTGGAGATATTACCATTTTCAAAGATCATCAAAAACAGCAACTGAATGACATTGACTAGCTAGTGTAAGAACGTAAGTATTCAACAGAAATTATAACATTAGAAATCTTCACTTGCATATGTCTGTTAGGTCTACATATCTGTTAATTAAGGATAGTTAGAGAAATATCTCTTTATTATTTTTCCAACTATCTAACTTGGATCACCTAAGCAATTTAAAAAAAAAAAAAAAATTGCAATAGCAACTATAGGTACTCGGATTTCTTATATACTGGTCATTTCTACTTTCCTATAATATTGTAACGTTTTACCCTCTGAATTAGCTACTGCAACTAGTTTCTAAGTGGGTTCCTTTAGATAAAAAACTCCAAACTTAAAAAAAAACAACACCAATTTATTGTTTATTACAATAAATTACCAATAAAGCACTTAATAATAATTAATACACAGTTTAAACCAACAACAGTTCACTTATTTCACTTTTTATTTACTATTCAGAAACGCACATTCCGTTTGTAACAAGACTCTCTCTAGGCTCTAGCTGTTGTCACTATTTATAGCAGTGGAGAAGGGTTTGGAAAGTTCTAGAACATTCTGGAAAGAGCTAGAGCGCGCCGCCAGCGCTTTCTAGCGGCCACTAGGAAAAACTTGAGGTACCTGCTTTCTCTCCTAGATGGCACCAGAGGCTGCGTTACAATATTATTATTTTTATTATTATTAAATACCTATTGAAATATTTTTGCCTTCTCTTAGCCTGCGCCCATGCATCTATGTTCTAATATGTTATTTTCTTTTATAATGTAAGAGGAAATATGGTTTTTCCTTTATCTCTTAGTTCGATATGCCCAGGGATAACGTAGAAAAAAAAATGTGAAACACAATCACTTTCTCTTACTGCAAGTTAATACATTATAAAATTAACATATTTTCTTCAAACTTAAAATTTTGATCGAAGTGATTTATTCCATTCTTTTTCTTTTTTTTATAGGTCTCGGGGCTCCGAAAGGATGTGGAAGTAGTACGTAGGCCTCAAGTGCTGCTCGAATAAGCTCTCATATCAGCCCTGCCACATTAATAGTAAAGTGCCAGAGCTCTATCGGTCATCTCGCCTACAGATGGAACAACAACATTAGGAAGAAAACGAAATATTAAGCAGTTAGGACTAACATCTCCCAATCCGCGGCCGTAGACCAAAAAACTGCAACGCGCTGGGAAGAAAGTGGGGTGGAAACTGATGGAGTTTTCACTTTCTCCTGGAAATGGTTGTGATGTCACCACAGTACAGATGACGATCCCAAGGAATTCAAGAAAAGAACCTCCCCTCCCCCAGGTGTATAGTTTGGGTCTATCAAAAAAAATTAGC
>JAAEAF010010428.1:0-19484 GCA_011037195.1 Triatoma infestans
TTGCTATATTATTTAAAATATATACTGACAAATGCCTACTTGTAGTGAGGAATGTTCCTGATAAAAACGGGTGTTTTCCGCATTGGATGTAATGTGGAGAATTTATTACCATTTTCTTGTATTATCATCCACAAAAGACGTGTTTTGATTTCAATTTCATTGCATATTTGCAATAATGCTGTCGCTCTATTTATATGAGTCAACCTGTCCCTTCGTAGTCTGGCCTAGATGAGGAGTAACTAAATTTTGATTTGTTTAATGCGCTTCTCCGCTCTTCGGATCCTATGAATCTTTAATGATTCAAATCCCATTACAAGGGGTTGTACTTTTTATTTATTTAAGTCATTTACGTAAGGCATTATTAACAGATTTATTTTTAAACAGTAAAATTTAGGCCATATGATCAGTTCTTTATGGGGCAGTGTGTTTCTATGGGGTTGGACTGAAAATTGTGGAAGAGAAATGTACATGAACTTAACAGTACTACACATAGCGACGCGCTATTAGTTTTGGTGCTTCGGACATTTCATAAGGATCTGATCTTAGTCTTAAATTACGGACATCTAGCTTCCTGAGATGGTGGCTCGCATGGCGCCTGAATCCTCTAATATGGTAAATAATCCTCCAGTGGTCGCTTATGGATCGTGCTTCACACATTCAAGCAATTCCACAGCATAGACAACTAATGGAAGACCTGATCTGGATTCATCCTGAAAGCTGGTGTCCTCACTTTTGAAACGTTTAAACCAAAATGCTGCCTTATTTCGGTATACCACCCCCTATCCTTCCAATGTTCAAATTTCTTCAGATACCGCCATTCGCGATTAGCCTCCTTTTTCCAGTAATACCTCAGAAGACCATGAATCGTAATTCTTTCTTCGGATATTTTGGTTGTAGATTATAATAGCAAGTAAGAGGTAAAGACGTTTGGGGGCAAAATTGAATAAAGGGTTAGTCAGAATAAACATGAATATAAATTAAATAAACATAACCAAAAATAGGATTTATTATCTGACTTGAACGTCACAATGTTATTTATGTACTAAAACTTTTGTAACAATCTGTACAAACTTCTGTAAAATTGATTTTAGTATTTTCACGTCTGTACAGGTGATAGAGGAGATCTCTTCTAAGAGGCTTAACATTACTTTGCAAATAAAAGGCACTAATTCCCATTTCTCTGTTTAATTTAGGAGATTACTTTTGTTTAGTTTAGGATTCTAGGATATTATAGGGAACTATGCTCAAGGTTATTTTTTCAATTTTTTTTTTCTAGACTTAACTGAGCTAGAAATGTTGGTTTATGTAATAAGAAATGAGGTACAGTAGAGTACTGTTATTATCATAGATGGCTATTAAATTATTGTTAATATGTACTCAAATTACTTTAAATGGAATTCTTTATTATATATACCTATACTTTACTATATATTATTCATATTATTACATCAAATAAATTCCAAAGCCAAGACCGGAAATCGAACCCAGTAACACAATAAACAGCTTTGCGGTAGGCGCCTCTAACCACTCAACTATTGTGACGCCCAGTATAGTGGAAGGATTAGCGCATTGGATTAGCAAGCGGCAGGTCCCGGGTTCGAGCCCAGCAGTGCTGCCCTTATATTATCTTTTCTTAAGAGCCTCTACAGCTCACCGTTGTAACGAAAAAACACTATCCTCATACCGTCTTTGCAATGAGAAGGGCTCTGGGCCCCAATGATCATAGATGTTGGATGCGATTTAAATTAAAAATAACAGTGTACTGACCTATTTTAGAAAAAATCTAAAAAAATGTCATACTTTCAGTTGATGGAATTTTATCGAAACTTAATGCGGGATTTTAAGTGTATTTAAAACAGAGTATTTTAATAGTTGAGGCAGGATGATAGTATGTTGAAATGATGACATAGTCTCACTGCTGCACTTTTATGCATAATTCTATTATAACGATATTAGTGAGGGGAAAGAGTATATATAGTGATAATTAAATGATGTTGGTAGGCGTAGGCTGATGTCCAGCTAATTAGTAATCTTAGCTGTTCTAACCTAGTTCGGCTTTTGGACGATATTACAAAAAAAGAACTTAATATTCTTGCAAAATTATTATAGACTTCTTATAAAATTGTTCTAATGCTTCTTTTTTAATATTATAAAATTGCATGTCACTTTTAATGTCGTAAGTTGTTAGTAAGTGATTGCGATCGTTTCAAATTTCCGGAAATTCAGTTACCACCGGTAATATATGTTTTGAGGTACCTTAAGTTCGAAAAAAAATGTTTTAAGCGAATGGTCTGTGTGTGGGTATGAACAGAATATGTCAAAAACGAAAGCTTGCAGGAAGCTCAAACTTGGTATTCCGCAAAGGACACGAAGGTTTTGGGCAAGTTCATCAACCGAAAGTACGATTTCACTTTCAGTTTTTCCAGATTTTCTCGCAAATATCTCCAACCATTTCCTTTAAACTTTGTTTACTATCTAGACATAAATATCTACCCCATTTTTTATTTGAAAATTGAACCCCAGAAAATTGAATTTTTGCGGGATTCTGAAGGAACAGTAATAGCGTATTGCTTCCCATTAAAGTACTACTTTAGTATAATCACATTATCTTCATTAGATCGTCTTCATTAATATACATTAGAAGAAGTGATATAATTCCAATGTTGAAAAAAATCGGTTAACCGGAAGAGCGATTTTGTTGAAAAAGTTTTTGAGTGTTTTGGCATTTTTTTCGAAAACAGCTAAAACGATTATCTTTTGGTTTTGATAGGTTTGTAACAGTTTTGGCACTATACAAGTACGCTTAGATAATATATGAGTGTAACTCAACAATTTTTAGTTTTTCTTACTCCTTTGGAAGTATTGTAATCGTGTCAAATTTTCGATATCGAGTTTTCACCGGAATATCCCCGTTTTGAGTCCCTGATACAAAAAAAATGGTTTGTTAAGCAAATGGTCTGTTATGTAGTGTGTGTTTGTGTGTGTGTGTGCCCTGTGTGTATAAAATGTGAACAGCATAGCTCCCAAATGCATACAACCCGTAGAAGTTGAAACTTGATATCCGTTAGCGCTTCACAGGGGATCTGACATACGTTATCTGTCAAAAGTGTCTCAACCGCAGTACCACGTTACGAGTTGATTTTTTTACTTTTTTTGACGGATTTTCTCAAATAGCTTCCGGGGGTTGATTTTCTTTAACTGTGGTTAATCAACTACACATAAAAAGAGCTACAACTTTTGATTTAAAACATTCGCCCGAAAAATGCATTTAAGGGCACTTTGGGGGGGAGGTGGGTGTCAACATTTCCATCTAAAGTGCGATTTCAGTTTATTAAGCAATTCTATCATCTAAATAATGTTAATTAGAATGAAATATGTTGTTGAAATTCCGAGTTTGAAAAAAAAATCGGATAACCGGAAGTGCGTTTACTTTACCACTTTACTAAATGGTTTATTATCTTTTTCGCAATTTTCTCAAAAAAATGGGTCCGACGATTTCCAAGAAACTTCTTATATAAACTAAGCATGCAAAGATCTACAACTTTTATTTAAAACATTTCTCTGGGAAAATTCATTTAAGGGGACACTTTTAGGGGAGGGGTGGGTTTATATTTTTCTCTAAAGTGCTATGACAGTTGATTATTCAATTGGTACGCAAACTATAAAATTTGTCAATTATAATTTTGAGAATAGGAGTAAGTGAAAGTTGTGTGAGTGTTTCACACCAGATTTTTTACAGATACATAGAGACCAGAACAAAACACGACCACATTATTTTTATGAATGGATACATATTGATCGTCAAACTCGGCAGACGGACGGTGGTCCATTGTCTTGTTATATTTGTCTAAACTTAATTATGGATATTGTATCAATTCTGTAATAAAACATTATTATTATAAGCGTAACCCCCTCCACTTTTCTGGTCAGCCCAAAGTTACAATTTTAATGAAAAAAATGTTAATTAAATTGAATTAATTGAAGTATGAGAAAGTGATGTGGGTGTTTTACATCAGATTTTTTTCTTTGTTAAGAAACATCTTTTTCATTGCCACCATTCTATCCTTAATTGTAATATTGTTTACTAGACGGTAAATTTATATATTATAAAATTGTATGTAGCATGTTATTTATAATAAAGGTTCCCTCTTTACATTTACTTTAGAGGGACAACACACATACATACAAACACACACCATCTCCTAGAACAGTGGTCTCCAAACTTTTTTGATCACGTATCCATGAGACGAAAATAATTAAAAGTTGTACCCTCTATGTAATATAATAAAATATTATATATATATACATTTGTGTGTGTTTGTATGTCTGTGTGTAGTCAAAAATCAAATTAAAAATTTACATTTTGAATTAGAATTTAATGTGAACAATGTGATTGATTGTATTTGTTTAGTAATATTGGAAAGATCTGGTTTGATGTCCTCTGTTAATGGCAATTCGAAGATCTGATTCTAACTTTAATTTATTGCTGTGATTTGGTTTTAATTGTTGCCATCGCAGAAAACGCTACTTCACACTGGTGTGTGGTACCAAGTATTAAGATTGCATTCGTTGTTATGCTTACTAAATCTGGTTATTCTGTTTTTCCATATTCATCAATTTATGAAGAGCTTTTTTTCGTTTAAATTCGGATTGTAACGTTGTTCATTCTCTCATGTCGTAGAATGGCTGAATAGCTAAAAGTCATAGCGTCGGAGAAACACACGTTATTATACATATTCAAACATCTATTGTTTTTTTGGGGAGTTCTCGAATACATATTCGGATAAGGAATTGGAAGAAATATTGAGTCTAAAAGAATCTCCCTGAAATAAAACTTTTCAAATAAATTACAAAAATGTAAGGTACATATAAAATCTATATTTTTTGGAATAAATTACTCATAATTTTTTTACATGTCACAAAAATTGGCTAAATTTCCACTATAAATACGTACATAATTTCTGTTAAATTTCCCGCTACTCGTAATTTGAATTTTTTCTTGTATGATCGCAAATGATCGTAAACCTAGTTCTTTGGGACGGTGACTGTAAGATTAGATCTGACTGTGGACATAATACACATACAGTATTTTGAAGGGAAACATGGCGTACCCTACTTTGGAGATCACTGCATTAGAATACATTTTTACTTTCTCTTACTTAGAGAAAGTATTGTAATCGTGTCAAATTTTCGATATCTAGTTTTCACCGGAAATACCCGTTTTGAGGTCCCCCATAAGTCCAAGAATTGGTTTTTAGAAAATGGTGTGTGTGTGTGTGTGTGCACGCGCGTGTGTGTATGTATGTATGTATGTGAAACAGCACAGCTCAAAAACGAAAAACCGTAGAAAGTTGAAACTTGATATTCCGTTTAGGTATCACAATGGGATCTGATAGTACTTTATCTGTTAAAATTCCTCAACCGAAAGTACCACTTTACTAGTTTTGTTTTATACTTTTTTTGCGATTTTCTCAAAAACGGCTCCAACGATTTTCTTGAAACTTGGCGCATCAACTACACATACAAAGAGTTACAACTTTTATTTGAAATATTTCCCTTGAAAAATTCATTTAAGGGTGCTTTTAGGGGAGAGGTGGGGTTACGGCTTCTTCTAAAGTGTGCTATTTTAATTTATTAGACAATTCTGTCACTTAAATAACGTTAATTAGAATTAAATATGTTGTTGAAATTCCGAGTTTGAACAAAATTGGATGACCGGAAGTGCGTTTACTTTACCACTTTACTAAATGATTTTGTTCACTTTTTCGCGATTTTCTTGAAACTTCTCATATAAAATACACATACAAAGATCTACAACTTTTATTTAAAACATTTCTCTGGGAAAATTCATTTAATGGCACTTTTAGGGGAGAGGTGGGGTTGTATTTTTCTCTAAAGTGCTGTCAAGTTTTGATTATACAATTCTGTCATCCAAACAAAATTAATTGGAAATAAATAGATGGCCAAAATTTCTAGTTTCAAAAAAAAAAATTAGTAAACCGGAAGTGCGCTTTTACTGAACAGTTTTTTTTTGAGTTTTCGACGAATTTCATTAATGTTGGTACACAAATTATAAAATTTGTCAATTATAATTTTGAGTAGTGGAGTAAGATAAAGTGGGTGATTATTTTCACACCAGATTTTTTACTTTCTCTTACTCCTAGTAAGAGAAGTATTGTCATCCGTGTCAATTTTCGATATCCAGTTTTCACCGGAAATATCCGTTTTGAGGTCCCTGAGTCCAAAAAGTAGTTTTTAGCAAATGGTCCGTGAGCCAGTCTCTCTCTCTCTCTCTGTTGCGCGTGCGTGCGTATCTATGTGAACAGCATAGCTCAAAAACGAAAAACCGTAGAAAGTTGAAACTTGATATTCCGTTTAGGTATCACCATGGGATCTGACACTACGTTATCTGTCAAAATCCTCAACCGGAAGTACCACTTTACTAGTTGGATTTTTTACTTTTTTGCGATTTTCTCAAAAAATGGCTCCGACGATTTTTCTTTAAACTTGAAATATCAACCACATATTCCACGAGCTACAACTTTTATTTGAAACATTTCTCCGGGAAAATGCACGGAAGGGCAACGTTTGGTGGGAGGGGTGGGGTTAGGTTTCCATCTAAAGTCTATTTCAGTTTATTCCCGATTTTCTGCCATCTATCATGTTAATTAGAATTAAATATTTTGTTGAAATTCCCAGATTTGAAAAAAATCGGATAACCGGAAGTGCGTTTACTTTACCACGTTACTAAATGATTTATTCACTTTTTCGCAATTTTCTCAAAAATAGCTCTGACGATTTTTTTGAAAGTTCGTATATAAACTAAACATGCAAAGATCTACAACTTTTATCTAAAACATTTCTCTGGGAAATGTCTTTAAGAGCACTTTTAGGGGAGGGTGGGGTTAGATTTTCATCAAAGTGCTATCCTAGTTCATTATACAATTCTATCATCCAAACATAATTAGAAATAAATAGATGGCTGAAATTCCGAGTTTCAAGAAAATTAGTAAACCGGAAGTGCGCTTTTACTGAACAGTTTTTTTTTGAGTTTTCGACGAATTTCATTAATGTTGGTACACAAATTATAAAATTTGTCAATTATAATTTTGAGTAGTGGAGTAAGAGAAAGTTGGGTGAGTATTTCACACCAGATTTTTTCGTATTTAGAGGAATGTAGAACAAGTATTTTCACGGTGAAAATGTAAGTCACTCAATGCGTTGTATTTTCTCTTATACCAGTAAGAGAAAGTGGAAAGATATGAAATGAAAAAGAATATGGTAGAAAATTGTTAGAAAACTAAAAAAAAACTACTACGAAACTAAAATATAGAGGCCAAGTAAGTTTTCAATCTAATCTATAAGTTATAAAAATAAAAGGCCTACTTCTATCCACAAATGATTACCCCACTCTCTCTCTCTCTCCATTCCGGCTTACTTCTAAACCGCAAGTAATCTAATTACTGATTTTTCTCTGCAGTTCTAATAATCATCTTCTAACAATCAATGTAGAGTGATTTTTTTTTTCTCTCTTTAAATTCCATTAATCTGTAATAAAATCAATTAAAATCTCATTTTCAGAAAAGCGGTATATTTTTTAAATAACTAATTGCCCATTTTGGGAATATAAAGGCGACAATTAACTTCTGGTTAATACACAATAATTGCATTAGTAAAATAATTTAATACTTACTAAAAGATTTTAAACAGCATATTGAATATTAAGCTGGAATTAAATTTAGTAATTACAAGTTTGAATAAAAAAAAAAAAGATCAATTAAAAGCATTGTTTTATATTATTATTATTATTATTTTCAATATAAACAATCGTTATATTTGGCCGTTGTTAATCCAAACACTTTACGACCACCTCTACATTTAAGACCAATACGCCAATATGTAAAATTTGAGTGCAAAGAAAATTGGTCATTTATAATAATTGTATTAAAAAGGAGTAAGAGAAACTCGGGTGAGTGTTTCACACCAGATTTATATATACAGGGTGTCCCAAGGTATATGGATAACGATTTTTTCTCGGAAACTAAGATAGCTAGAAAAAAACTAAAAAATAACGGGTGTCCCCGTAGTTTTTTTGTTAGAAATCCAAATTTAATTTGCAAATTTGTTTTGGTGCTTTGAGAAGCGAGATACAGGCACCAACTTCATTTTTTCAGAATGGTAGGTGTGGTCATTATTTAAGAAATAGATTCCTCTATTTTTTGTAAGAGAAATTTGCTTGAACGGTTTTTTTTCTTTGAACGATATTTTACAAGTTATGAATGAAAACATGATTCCTATAAGAAATTTCAAAATGATATTATAACGGTTTTTTGATTGAATAAGAAGAAAAGTACTATTTTATTATAAATTTTACTCCTCATTAATTACAGATCTTGCTCGAACTGGCCCCCCACCATTAGAGATGCATACACATGCTTTTTCCTGCCAATTGTACCTTACGACCAAAGAAATACATCTCTAGTGGTGGGAAAAAAAAAATTTGGAAAAATGAAGTTGGTGCCTGTATCTCGCTTACTGGAAACACCAAAACAATTTGCAAATTAAATTTGGTTTTTCGACAAATCTACGGTGACAACGTAATTTTTTTTAGCTTTTTCTTCTAGGCTATCCTTAGTTTCCGCGAAACGTCGTTATCCTATACCTTTAACACCCTTATAATATACTAGATAGATATATTTATATAATTATAGATATTAATTAGTACGCATTTCTCACTAAAAATTAAAAAAAAAATTTAAAAATGAGGATCAAGCTATGTTCTACGCACCGAAATATTCTCTCTATATTTATAAAATCATTTCTATAAATATGTAGTTTTCAGAGTTATGTACATTAAATCACAATATCACCTAATCCGTTTATTTGGACACACAACTTTGTTCGAGGCCTTTACTTACATACGTAATATGTAAACCTGCAGTACGTGACCGAGGGTCCGATATCTACCTAGACCTTACATATATCACACTAAAGAAGTCTTTTTGTAGACATCAACATCGAAGTTATTCTGTTTCCATTATATAAAAGTAAATATTAGTGGTAAATAAGGTCACTTTTTCATAATATATAGCCATTGATAAATTGAAAATGCAATTTCAATTTTGATATGTTCAACTTCACATCTTAATATTTTTCCATTTTATATCTATTTTATTATTAGAATATCTCTCTCATTGGATAAAAATATCTGCAAAATCTGGTTTATATTAATTGCGTATCTTATTACAATTTTTATTATATTATTAAAATGCCATCTCCGTTCTTACCGAACCAGTTTATAACAGCCCATGACAAGACTACAGAAAGTCGCTAGCGTCCGGTCTAAGCGTAGTGCCGGTATTCAAACGGCTCATACAGTTATGGACTCATTTTTTTTATTCAGACATCAGATTTGGATTTCTCTGATCGCATAAATCAATAATTACTAGAACAAAGAGGATGCTCTTATGCAAAGAATAATTGAATTGGAGCAACGCTTAGACAATAAAAGTGATTCAGTTGATAAATCTTCTAATACTGAAACTGAAGTATTCTAATTATTTTTTTACATTATAAAATAGTAACGTATAAGGAAGCATCCACACAAGAATACACAAGACTTGAGTATGAAGGAAATTCAGATGTATTCAGAAGATTGGGTCACTGTATCAGCAAAGAAACGGAAAAATAAAAAGAAAAATACTAAGCTGCGTGGAACACTTGATCGGAGTAATAATACTGGTCAAGGCACTTTTCAAACCGAGAAAAAACGTAGAAGTTATTAATTCCAGTCCGCAAATTCTCTAACTTCCATAATTATTTGGTGATGAGAATTCTGAGGTTTCGTCAAGTTGCTTCGACATAAATTAAGCAGGGATGATAAATTTCCATTATATCGACAATTAAGTGTTATGCACCTGTTGAAGCAGTTGTCTCCGTAACGGCATTATCTGCCATATCGCAAGATATAATATTGTGTGTTTTATGTTGGTGGCTATGAGGATGTTGCTAGATTTGTAAAGTTAAATAAGGATATCCCAAGTTAAAGTCAGTGGGATTTCTCTTAGATACGACTTCCCAGACAGGTCTCTGTTAAATCGAGAAATCAAAAAATAAATTCGTATATTATGATACTTAACGAAATACTTTCAATATAATTTATATTGCAATGTACATATATTTTGAATAGTCGGTGTTACAATACATGCGGTGATTTATTAAACAGAAAGGGCATTGATTATCTAGTTTCTTTTTTCAATTTAGTTATTTTTTAGAATGAAGAATGACGACAACTGTTTAAGTAAGACTATGAGTTTAGATATACCCTTTTAGAAACTTCATACCTTTAACATCTTATTTATTAATATGCAATGTGATCTAAAGTGAGCGATCTGGAACTATTAGTAAACATTTAAGATAGACTTACTCTGTGTTGCTGAACACTGGTTAAGATATGAAGAAATTGATCTCTATGTTCCTTCGGGTTATAAAATTGTTTCACACTATTGTAGAACTAAAAGGATTCATGGAGGAGTATCTGTACATTAAAAAGGTGTTTAATTGACCTGAGATTAACTTGGATAAGTTTTATATTGAAGAAACTATCGAGACTGGTAGCTGTGCTAATTGATAACCTGGATATAGGGTTGTAATTAATTTATATCGTCCACCGGCTGGCAATTTTAATGATTTCTCTAGTAACTTATCCAGAGTGCTTGCTGTTTTTATCTAACTTATGAAAGTTTCAGAAAAATTTAATTTTATCTGGAGATTTTTAATATAAATTTCAATAAATCATTGCCTAAATGGTTAGACATTCTCTCTATCATGAAGTCATTTAATATGTATTTTTTAATCAATGAGCCAACCCTTATTCTTAACGATAGCAAGTCATGCATAGATTACATTACAACTTCAATTGCTAATGATTATGTAAACGGCTCAAGTAATCAATTATGTTATTTTCGATCATCTTCCCATTCAATGCAAAATTGTAACTACTTCTAAAAGTATTAAAAATGATGAGCGCTCGATAATAAGAAAAGAAAGCTTATAATTTTTTAGCAAATTTTTTTCAGAGATCTGCATTGTCTGAACTGAAATATTAGACAGACATATAAAACTTCAAAACATTCATTATCAAAATCCGTAAAAAAAATAAAAAATGTGTCACTAAAACATATCAGATTTTGTTGAAAGTACTCCATTTCAAGCAGTATAATCGCAAACGGAACAAATGTACAACAACATATATACATTCTGGTTTGAAAGAGAACAACCAATGGTCCCAGTATGAAAGCAATTTAGATTGATTGACCTATTCATTGCTACGAATTACTAGATGAGTTACTTTTGTACTGCCTTTTCTGTTATAACTAATGGCCAGACCTAAATTGAATATATCCATCCTCATGCTCAATAGTGTTGCTTGGTTTCGCAATGTTTGGAAAATATCAGATTTTGAGAGTTCACCCATCGTCAGTTTTGTACTGTTTTGAGACATGAGGCTAAAATACCTATATATTGTAACGTTTTTCCCTCTAAACTAGCTACTGCAACTAGGTATAAGATAAAATACTCTAAACTTTAATAAAGAAAACACCAATTTATTGTTATATACAATAAATTACAAAATACAACACTTAATAATAATTAATTCTCAGTTTAAACCACAAAAGTTCACTTTGTTCACTTTTATACACTTTCCACAAACGTACACTTCGTGTGTAACTATAAAACTCTTTCAACTCTCTGCGGTCCCACTATTTAAACCGGTGGAGAATCTTCCAGAATCTTCTCAATCCTTCAAGAAAGAACTGGAGCGCGTCGCCAGCGCTTCCTAGCGGTCACTAAGAGAACTTGAGGTTCCTACTACCTCTCCTAGATGGCACCATTGGCTGCGTTACAATATTATATTAATCGTATTATGAACGATATATTTTTTTAAAATATTGTCATTTACCCTGCAAAATTGTAAATTTCGAATACATATGCAAATTTCAGACAAATTAGAAAATTAGGTGATTACCACAAACAAAAAATATGGTATAAAACTTTAGACAACTTTCTTTTGCAGCAATTTACAACTGAATAATTTTCTGCAAACTTTATTTTTATTAAATGAGGGAAAAGATTAGCTCAGTACTTAGCATACTGGACTCCCACGCGGAGGACCCGGGTTCGAGTCCAGCTGTACTGCCCTTAGATTTTTTCTTCCTAGAAGCCTCTACACAGCTCACTCTCCGGTGATGGACAGTGATGTCTGTAACGAGAGAACACTATCCGAAGACCGGCAGTGCACTGAGAAGGCTCCGGGCGCTAAATGACCATAGATGTTGACGCGCCTTAAATTAAAAAAAAAAAAATGAAAAGAGTGATGATGATAGGCATCCGATATTTATTTAGTATACTGGCTGTTGTCTTTATTAAAAAGTTGCAAAATATGGGAAAAAGAAAACCTTAGTAAATCTTTACTTCCGGTCAACCGATTTTCTTCAAAGTCTGAATCTTGTAGCACATTTAATGCTTATTTATGTTGCATATCAATTAAAACAATAAACATCTCTAAGGCTTTATTAATTTAATAGGCACTTAAAATATCATTCCAAATCAATAATTTGAATTAGAATATACTTCATTTTGCTATCAATACTACGTGTCAATACCATGCGATGATAGTAGCTGTTAAGGCTCCCGCAAATAGTTAAAAAACATTCGCCGTGAAGCCTCAGGAATTACGAGCTGGTTACTTGGTAAAAAAATGGACTGCATTAGAATATAAGGAAAAACCAACCATTAATCACAGAATAACAATACATTTTATTGGGTTTCAATACTCAACACACATAATAGAAATAATATAAATGATATATAAATTATCAAATTTTACTATGAGAACAGCACAAGTTACGAAAGGTTGAAATGAATTTTATATTACCGGTACAAATTAGATGACGTCATTACTTTTTTTCGGATCCAATTCGAAGCTCATAGTTAATTAAATATTTTAATGTTGGGTAACTGTTGCTTGTGCCGGCCGGCATATACGAAGTTATATTTGCCTGTAGAGTAAGTTGCTGGAAGTGTATAAAGCGACTGGGCGTCCTGGTGATGGAAATATTCTCTGGTGGACGTTAAGACCGCAGGAGAGAACGAAATGAATCAAGCAATGATAACTATAAATTTTCAAACTGCATCCAGCTGAGCTGTCGTCAGACAAAAAAACCGATACTTTAGATAGGACAGTTTGGCCCAAGACTCAAGACTGTCTATAGCTCCGCTCAACTTCAAACGACCAAAGCCTTCTTGTTTGATGTAGTACACTGCAATAGGGGGGATTGTTTATATTATATTAAACTTAAAATTTGAAAATTACTTCTTTAAATTAATCGAAGCTTTAACAGTAGCTAAAAACGGAATACCAAGGTTGAGCTTCTTGCATTTTCGTATTCAGGGACCTGAAAATATATATTTCCGGTGAAAATTTTAAAAATTAGTTTTAAACAAACTTATTGTTTATTACTTAAATTTGTTAAAACTATTTTCTTATACAATGTAAATCAATAATTGTTGTTTATTTTAGTTTAGAAAATGAAATAATCAATAACTGCAAAAATTGCATTTGTTGTAATTTTATTAAAGTGAAAAGTAAATTTATTTTAAATTAGAGAATGGTAGCACCAACTTAAGTTTTATAGAGTAGTTTAGATATTCAATTGTGATACTCTATTAGTGTTCTTCTATTCAGAATGAGAATAGCGTGGAAATGACCACTTTAAATTGCTTGATTCGTACAACAGTGTAGAAGACAGAATGAGAATATAAGGGAGATAACTTATTTAGGACGAGTAGTATAAGATAGATTGGTATTGTTGAAAGTTGAAGTATAGGTGGGGAAATTGGGAGGAAGGAAATGTTCTTCGTGGTTACCTTTTGTAATCCCACCTGTACCGACCAATAGTTTCAATAATAAATGGCCTACACCACTATTACCAGTTATATTACATCAAGAAAATTTATTGCGTGTAATGAAATTTGTTGGATGTTGGGTGGAATATTACTTTAAAAAAAGCAAAACTGATTTTCACGAAAATGTCCAAGCATTGAAAATGTTTTATGATTTTTGCGGGGCTATATCATAGCAACATTTATTGGTGAGTGGTCATTTTTTTTGTATTAATAACAGTTTGAATTCAAAATTGGTTACAAACCGATAACCTCCCCCCCCCCCAAAGATCAAATAATACACACAGATGATTTTTGACAATAATATTAAGGTAATTGGTTCGACTGACTCCTTGAAACGTTCGGCACTCATTCGGGGATTGAAATGTTCCTTTCACCCCTCCACTCTACAACTTTATTAATGTATGATCACCCCACTCCAATTTACCCCCACCAAGCCATATGGCGGTCAGTCGTTACACTTTTTATCAAATCACCCTTCCATAAAACATTTTCAATGTGAAAAAAACAAAAATGGTTTCGAACACATTTTTTTACTACAATTTAAATAGGTAATATTGACCGATTTCTGTCAGACTTGGAATTTTTACTAAATTGTGTAAAAAGTAGAAGTACCCAGATGTAGTTGAGAACAAAAGAAGATCCTTGAGATTACCTTCCAGTTCCACCGTGCCCGCAAGGGGTATCTGTTGCATGCAGTTACTTGGGGAATAGCGGGCCAACGGGTTACCACAGCTCAACTCAATGCACTTCGTCAGCACAGTACACAATACACGTGAACTACAGACACTAGTCATAAGAGACAAGGACAAACACCGTATAAAAACTAGGGTCTACGTCCCTAGTTTATTGGCATGAGCCAAGGAGAAGGAAAGGATTGTTTAGTGGTAGCGCGCTGGACTAGCAACACGGAGTGAAATCCGAATCCAGCTATGCTACTCAGCTTAGATTTTCGAGCTTAGATTTTCTCTTCCTAGGAGCATCTACAACTCACTGTCCGGTGATGAGCTGGTGTCTGCAGCTAATAGAGACACTCTTTGAGGCCGGCAGTGCACCGAGAAGGCTCCGGGGGCACAATAGGTCTTTCAGGTCGCAATGCAATAATCCTCTACAACAAACTAAAATGGCCTGTGTGTATGTGTGTATGTGAACAGCATAGCTCAAAAAAGAAAAATTGTAGAACGTTGAAAGTTGATATTCCGTTTAGGTATCACCATGGGATGCGGCAGTAGGTCATCTGTCAAAATTCCTCAACCGGAAGTACCACTGTACTAGTTGGATTTTTTACTTTTTTGCGATTTTCTCAAAATCGGCTCCGACGATTTGCTTGAAACTTGGTATATCAACTACACATAAAAACTTTTTCTTTGAAACATTTCTCCGAGAAAATTCATTTAAGGGCACTCTTGGGGGAGTGGTGGGGTTAGATTTTCCTCTAAAGTGCTATTTCAATTTACTACACCATTCTGTCATCTAAATAATATTTATTAGAATTAAATATGTTATTGAAATTCCGAGTTTGAAAAAAAATTGGATTACCGGAAGTGTGTTTTTACTGAAATGTATTATTCAGTTTTCTGGTATTTTCTCGAAAACGGCTCCAACGATTTTCTTTAAACTAGAAATGTGTACTACACATACACTACAATTTTTATTTGAAACATTTCTCCTGATAATGGCATTTAAGGAAGCTTTTGGGGGAGGGTTGGGGTTATTTTTTCTCTAAAGTGCTATCATAGTTGATTATATTCCTCCATTCAAACAACATTAATTACAATTATATTACACCCCAAAGTCTTATGGGGCCGACAACAGTTGCCTTGGTCAGCTCCGGGAGAAGAGGGGGTAAGCAAACTAGAATGGAAAATAGGAAAAAAGAAGAGGAATATACCAGGTAGAGGAAGATAATTTTGAGTAACAATGGCACTGGGTGGAGAAAGACAAAACTAAAAACAACAGTGCTTCAGTAACTCTGAATTAAAAGGAAAATAACAAAATTATAAGAAAAGGGCGAAATATTTAGAGATAATAATTAAAAAAAAAATTAAGTGATTGGTGTGCGACGGACTTGTAAAGTTAACCATTACACTACCTGTGTATTGCGGTTGTAGCATCTCTCTAGCAACTACACCAGCTGTGCCTCTCTTCCACGTGGTGCACTGGTAGCAACTCACTCATGTAGGTTATAATGGTTCCTTCACACTCGAACAATTGATAGGGAAATGATATCCACTTTTAAAAAAAATAGTAGAATACAATTAATATATTTATTTACAATCTAAGAACACAAAAAAACCATCCGTCTGGGAAATACAAAAAAAAAAAAATGATAATAATAACAAAACGAAAAATTGTATTTCTAAAATAATGCCAACGCTTCCACTCCTCTCAAAATTAAATAAAATAATCTTAATTTTATAGTACACAAAAAGTGGGTAAGGATTACAATAAAGGGTGGTTGCTCAGATAACTTAAAAAAAAACAAAGCTAAGTTGTTGGTTCACTAATTGGAGTAGAAATGATATCAACTTTCTAACACCAGGCCTGGGTTTCACTTTAATTTTTTTTTTTTTTTTTTGAGGTTCACATACCACAAATGACCCACCTTTTTTGGGATTTAAGAGTTCTGGCCGCTCCTCAGCTTAATCCGGTTAACCGCAAAACTCAATGTTCTTCTGAGGTTGCCAAATTTTCGTCTTTTTTTTTGTGACTGAACACCTCTAACTTTGTCGTCTCTCTTATGATCTTGACTTCTTTTTTGTTGCCAGCTGATGTCCCCCTCTTCCATCATGCCCTCCTCCACTCTTCACTCCATCAATACTCCGTCCGTCTGCTTCTGCTACCTGGTGCTTTGACTTACAACTAACTAACCTAAAACTATTTAACTGCAATAAATCTACCCTAATTTCTACTTCCTAGATCTCTACGCTTATTTTAACTTAAACTTAAACTTACCCTAACTTACTAGCTACATCACTAACCTATTACCTACTAACTAAGTCTTACAAATATCCTAAACAAGAAAGGCAGAGCAGGCGTAGCCGCCGGAGAGAGCACTCATACTTTAAACGCCTTTTATTCTCTTTTTTTTTGCGTAGCAAATAGATGGCCAAAATTCCGAGTTTTAAGGAAATTAGTAAACCGGAAGTGCGCTTTTACATAAAAGTTTTTTCAGTTTTCGACGAATTTAATTAAATTTGGTACACAAACTATAAAATTTGTCAATTATAATTTTGAAAACTGGAGTAAGAGAAAGTTGTGTGAGTGTTTCACACCAGATTTTTTTTTTTCTATTAAAAAAACACTATAACTCTATATACTTTGTACTAGTATTGATATATTTATGTTTATAACTAATATAAATTTTATTTACAATACTTTAATCAAAAAACTCCAAACTTTCGTAAGAATAAAAATTGAAAATCGTAGAAATTCATTTAGTGTGGCTTTTTGGTCTGGCATAGACATCGTTAGTAATGATTTTTTTGTTTTGTTTTAATTTCACATTATTTTTAATTTTATCGTTAAATAACTTTATTTGCTTAACTTTATTTATAGAAAAATTGGCCATTTCTGTTGAGGATGCCGTCAGGTTCTTGCGAAGGACCCAGGGGATCTTAAAACAAGTATTTCCAGTGAAATACATCGAAAGTTTGACATTTTCATAGTCCTACCTATGATTGCGTGTGTGTGTTTGTGTTTGTGTGTGCGTGCATGTTAGAGAGAGAGAGAGTGAATGGGGAGAAGGAAACAGTGCAGTTACAAGGAATAAGAAAAATTCATTAAACTAAATTGAACAATATAATTGTGGTAGATTATTCGTGGAAGGATATATAACAAATTGTTTTATTGGATGGTAGTGTAATGCTAACCGCTATACTCTCCATTAAAGATAGTTAATTTGATTTTCAGTCTGGTTGGTACAGTGACCACTATTACAAAGCTATGGCATGTTATGTGGACTGACCCGACAAATCTTCTTTTTGCCACTAATTCATTCCAATGGTGGCAAAATGTGGCAAGTTAGTTTGTCCATTTTAAACTTCAATTTAAAATTAACGACTTTGATAAGAATACTTTGTTAATAGCTTCTTTCTTTCGATTATTATTATTATTATTATTATTATTATTATTATTATTATTTTATTTTTTCCTCAGCCAGAGGGCAGGTGGGTGAGTAAAAGCCCACTTCCGGTTTACTAATTTTCTTGAAACTCGGAATTTTTACTTTCTCTTACTCCAAAGAGTAAGATGAAGTATTGTAATCATGTCAAATTTTCGATATCGAGTTTTCACCGGAAATATCGGTTTTGAGGTCCCCTGAATCCAAAAAAAAGTGTTTTTTAGAAAATGTCTGTGTGTGTATGTGTGTATGTATGTATGTATGTACGTGAACAGCTTAGCTCAAAAACGAAAAATCGTCGTAGAAAGTTCAAACTTGATATTCCGGCTTAGGTATCCACCAATGGGATCCGACAGTAGGTTATCTGTCAAAATTCCTCAACCGGAATGCCACTTTACTGAATAGTTTTTTTTTTTTATACTTTTTTGCAATTTTCTCAAAAATAGCTCCAACGATTTTTTTGAAACTTAGTATATCAACTACACATACAAAGAGCTACAACTTTTATTTATAACATTTCTCCAAGAAAATTCATTTAAAGGTACTTTTGGGGGAGAGGTAGGGTTACGGGTACTCTAAATTGCTATTTCAGTTTATTAGACAATAATTCTATCATCTAAATAATATGAATAATAATTAAATATGTTGTTCAAATTCTCAGTTTGAAAAAAATCGGATAACCGGAAGTGCGTCTAATTACTAAACAGTTTTTTCAATTTTCGCGATTTTCTCTAAAAAATCACTGACGAATTTCATAAAATTTGGTATGCTCACAATTTTTTACAACTGGAGTAGGGCATAGTTGTGTGAGTGTATCACCCAGATTTTTTACTTTCTCTTACTCCTAGTAAGAGGAAGTATTGTAATCGTGTCAAATTTTCGATATCGAGTTTTCATCGGAAATATCCTTTTGAGGTCCCCTGAGTCCAAAAAAGTGATTTTTAGCAAATGGTCTGTGTGTGTGTGTGTGTGTGTCCGTGTGTCCGTGTGTGTATGTATGTATGTGAACAGCATACCTCAAAAACGAAAAATCGTAGAAAGTTGAAATTTGATATTCCGTTTAGGGGTCACCATAGGATCTGACTGTACGTTATCTGTCAAAATTCCTCAACCGGAAGTACCACTTTACTAGTTGGATTTTTTACTTTTTTGCAATTTTCTCAAAAATGGCTCCGACGATTTTCTTTAAACGTCAAACATCAACCACACATACAATGAGCTACAACTTTTATTTGAAACATTTCTCCGAGAAAATGCACTGAAAGGCACTTTTGGGGGCGGGGTGGGGTTAGGTTTCCATCTAAAGTGCTATTTCAGTGTGTAAGACAATTCTGTAATCTAAATAATGTTAATTAGAATTAAATATGTTGTTGAAATTCCGATTTTGAAAAAAAAA
>JAAEAF010010429.1:0-22892 GCA_011037195.1 Triatoma infestans
GCGGCAATTATTTCTTTTTACATTATAATATTCTTTTTACACTGTACACTATGTATTCCATTAAAAAAAATAAAGTCAAAGAAAAATTAAAGAAAATGCTGAAAAAAAAAAGTAAACAATTACAGAAAATAATATCTTCAATAAACATTATATTTTCTTTATAAAAATGGTCCATATCTGACCAACCATTCTGAAGTTATACCTACCTACCTACGTTCTTGAAGTATCTATGTTGAATACAAAAAAAAAAAACACTGAACAATAAAAATAATGGTCCTATAAATAAACAAACATATAAATAAATGAGAGACTTTTATAAAATAAAAAAGAAAAAAAAAAGCGGTAAAAATATAAGTTCAAAGGGCAAAATTGTAGGGAAATAATTGAAGAGGTAAAAACCCTGGGTAACTCCTTTTTTTAAAAAATATATGCACTAGAAGATAAAATAAAAACTCAGTTTTATTTGGAACAATTCAATACATAATTGAATTCCATTTTAATCAATTTTAGACGATATCAAGGGTTTTATTTATTTTTTTTAATTAACCACAGAATTCGATGAATAATCAAAAATAAATTAATTGTAGGGAGATTTTAATAATATAAAATATTGATTTTTTTAAAACGGAACACAAAAGCGTTTAAGATTGCTACATATCTTGTATAAAACCATCAGAATCATATGACACTACAGTTCACAAGTGCCAAATTTTCTTGGAATATGTACCTACCCTCCCCTTCAAAGAAAAATTCATAAAATCCATTATTTTTTTCTGAAAAAAGTTTCAAAAAAAAGTAATAGGTCTAAATAAGTACTGTTCGTATACTAAGTTTAAAATAACACGTTTGAGACGTTATACTAAAAAATCTGGTGACAAACACTCACACAACTTTCTCTTAATTCAGTTTTCAAAATTATAATTGACAAATTTTATAGTTGGTGTACCAAATTTAATGAAATTCGTCGATGTAACAGCAACCAAAGAGAGAGATCAGCAACCAAAGAGAGTAAAGAGAAGAGAAACAAACCCAACCACTCTCTCGGACTGGAGTGGGAGAATCTGTATAAATTCAGTTCGGCACAGTTGAGGACAGTTCAATACATCCAATCACTATGTGTCATTATCCATTTACCACGCTACCTTAAACATTTCTCTGTTGTAAAGTCTAGGCAGTCTGTGTCTATTTATTAATATATTAGTTCAATAGTGTGAACAAAGTCAATCTCATTTCATCAACCAGACAAATTCTCTCCACCTAGATGATGTAATAGCAACCAAAGAGAGATCAGCAATCAACGAGAGTAAAGAGAAGAGAAACAAATCCAACCACTCTCTCGGACTGGAGTGGGAGAAACTGTATAAATACAGCGACGGACAGTCTATGGGGACAATTCGATACAGTTCAATATAGTTCACTATAGTTCATCATCTCACCAGTCACTTCGTGTCATTTTCATACCACTCTACCCTTAACCATTCTGTATTGTAAAATCCAGGCAGACAGTGTCACTCATTATTATTATACATAGTTAACCAGTTTAACCAAGACTTCTCATTTCATCAACTTAGACCTAAATTCAATCCTAATTAACATTATTTAGATGACAGAATTGTTTAATAAACTGAAATAGCACTTTAGAGGAAAACCTAACCCCACCCCTCCCGCAAAAATACCCTTAAATGAATTCGCTAAAAAGACTTTTGCTCAAAAGACAGACTATTTGCTAAAAACCACTTTTTTGGGCTCAGGGAACCTCAAAAAGATATTTTCTGTCAAAACAAGATATCGAAAATTTGACACGACTAGGAGTAAGAGAAAGCAAAAAAAAACATCGAAGAAATATGAAAATATTCGCATCTACGATCAGCAGGATTTCTTCAAACATAGAATTTTGGCAACACATTTCTTATTTAATAATATATAGAAGATGTAATGGAAAAACACATTGAAATGGTCCTTTTAAAAAAAAAAAAAAAACCTAACGTGCCCCCCACCCCACAAACTCCCCTAAAAAGAATTTTTCAGAAAAAAATTTCCCAATTAAGGGAACTTCACTCTTCCAGGACTACACTCCTCCTCATGTATGTATTTGATGTACCGTGATGTTTAATGAAAATCTTTAGAGCCGTTTGTGAGAAAAATCGTTAAAAAAAATGTAAAAAGAAAAAAGCCCTTTCATTAAAGCGATTTCTTCTCGTTAACCGATTTTGAACGAAACTTTTAATATTCCGTTCATTGATGGTTTCCTGTGATTTCCGGTTTCTGAGTTAAACCTGATACAAAAATACACACGTACAGACATTTTCTGATTAAAAAAAAAAAAAAAAAATTGGAATCAGGCAATCTTGAAACCTGTATTTCCGGTGAAAATCACGATATCGAAAATTTCACATGATCGTAACACTTCCGCTTATAAAAGTAAAGGAAAAAAGCAGTAAATGGTCAAAAATATCTGGAATTCATCTAAGTAAAGTATCTAATAAAATATATACATATATATTGTTTTTCTTAGGATTTTTCTCAAAACTGACGTTTCTTCAGACCAATCACTTTTTTAGCAATATAACCTCAGCAATATAACCATCAAATATGAGCTTTCTTTTTGGTTTCTTTTAACAGTTACTTTTTTATCTTTTTTTACTTTCTCTCTTACTCCTAATAAGAGGAAGTATTGTAATCGTGCCAAATTTTTTCGATATCAAGTTTTCACCGGAAATATCCGTTTTGAGGTCTACTGATAAAAAAAAGAAGTGGTTTTTAGAAAATAGTCTGTGTGTGTGTGTGTGTGTGTGTGTGTATTTATGTGTACAGCATAGCTCAAAAAATAAAAAACCGTAGAAATTTGAAACTTGATATTCCTTTTAGGTATCACTATGGAATCCGACAGTAGGTTATCTGTCAAAATTCCTCAACCGGAAATACCACTTTACTAGTTTATTTATTTATTACTTTTTTGCGATTTTATCAAAAAAGGCTCCAACGATTTTTTTTGAAACTTAGTTCATTAACTACACATACAAAATGGGCTACAACTTTTATTTGTAACATTTCTCTGGAAAAATTCACTTAAGGGGACTTTTTGGGGGAGAGGTAGGCCTACGATTTCCTCTAAAATGCTATTTAAGTATATTACTCAATTCTATCATCTAAATGTTAATTAGAATTAAATATGTTGTTGATATTCCGAGTTTGAAAAAATATCGGATGACCGAAGCACGTTTTTACTAGAAATTATTTTTCAATTTTTGCGATTTTCTCCATAAAAACACCGACGAATTTCATTAAATTTGATATACTAACTATAAAATTTGTCAATCATAATTTTGAAAACTGAAATAAGAGCTGTGTAAGTGTTTCACTCCAGAATTTGTTGCTGCGAATTGAAGCCCTCAAACTGAAGAACCAGTAGCTTTTCAGTCAGAGTGTCCAGAATGCCGTAGCTGCCTTCACCACGGCTCACGAATCTCTCAGGAATAGTGATAATAGGAAAAAGTGATTTTGGAAGGGGATAAGAAAAGATTGGAACCATGATTCTGGATATGCGACTGCTTGGATAGGCTTGCTAAACTAGATCATTCGTCGCTTTCCTACAAAACGCAATATATTGTTGGCCACTCGCTAGGAGCCATATTTTTTGCCCGAACCAACACATACTAAATATAATACTGAATATAATAATGAAATGACAAATATCTTATTACAAATAATAAACAGCAACATGGATTCATATGGAAGAGATTTAATAGTCAAAACAAAAGGTGAATTGCTAAATTTAAATTTTATTTAACTGTGGATCCCACGTGAAGACAATTACACATGCTGGTGAAGTCAAAATATCTTCCATTTCCTTGCGAAGTCCGTTATTTAAATAAAATTAAAAAATCTGGAGTGAAACACCAACTTTCTCTTATTCCAGTTTTCAAAGTTGAAATTGACAAATTTTATAGTTAGTGTATCACAGTTTAATAAAAAATTCGTCGGAGTTGGACGAAATTCGACGAAAACTGAAAAACTGCTCAGTAAACGCTAATTTTCTTAAAAATCGGAATTTTCGCCATCTATTTATTTTTGTTTGGATGGTAGAATTGTATATGTAATAGGATCCAAAGAGAGGATTCGTAGCAGAGAAAGAGGGACAAAATGACAGGACCGGGATGATGTAATAGGATCCAAAGAAAGGATCCGTCCAAAGAGAGGACTCTACCATACTCTACCATTTTAAGAGTAAAGTCCAGGCAGTCACTCTCCTTCATCAACCCCGTAATATATAATCAACTATGATAGCACTTTAGAGAAAAACATGAACCCATCCCCCCCCTGCTGAATCCCCGCCCCCATGAAAAAGCCCCCTTAAATAACATTATCAAGAGAAATATTTCAAATAAAAGATGTAGGTCTTGTAGTGGGTTCAGATGTCTTGGAGAGGGTTATGATGCGATGAATAGTTGGGAGTTAGTAAGAGATTTTTAGAGTGTTGTTACTCGAAATGTGAACTACTAATTTACGAAAATAGATATATATTTTAACAATAATTTAACGTTTGAAAGGATAAACTACAATTAATTTAAAATGATTTAAAATGTAACTAGAATGCACAACTATAATGATTGATAAATAAATGTATGTTTAAATACTAAGATAGGGACGCGCTCCGATGTATGAATATATCACTGGTAGAATCTTGATGATACGCTGATAAAATACTGAAGAATACTCCTCCCCTCTTCTTGAGGAGAGACGTTATATTGCCATCACTCACACATTGACAAGTATGTAATTACGGGTCACACTAAAACATCTCTTGCCGTGTGTTGACCCTAGGTCTTGAATAGGTCGGTGAACAGGTGTGGCAACAGGTGATGGTAGTTATCAAAAGACTGTAGCCAGGTGGTCTTTTGAGTGTTTGTTTATTGGCGGTTATCAAAAGACTGTAGGCAGGTGGCCTTTTGGGTGATTTGTTGACCCTTGTATATTGGCCGGGCGGCTTCTGTATACTGACCGTATAATGACCCTTTTGAAAGCAGTGTGTCTTTGGCGGTTCTGTCCTTGGCGGTCCCTTTGACCGTGCACTGACCGCGGCTCTTGACCTGAATAATAGCGACTGGCTGGCACCAATAGTTATAATTTTTATAATTAAAAATTACATATTTTTTTCTTGTTATCACTCCTTGTTATCATTCCTTCTTGTTATCACATTACAGTCTTCATATGTATAGCACACTTCCCTACTTTAAAGAAAATCGTTGGAGCCGTTTTCAAGAAAATACCAGAAAACTGAAAAATACATTTCAGTAAAAACGCACTTCGGGTCATCCGATTTTTTTTCTAACACGGAATTTTGTAAAAACACTCTAGAAGAAAACCTAACCCCACCCCCTCCCCTAAAACTGCCCTTAAATGAATTTACCCGGAGAAATGTTTTAAATAAAAGTTGTAGCTCTTTGTATGTGTGCTTGATATATCAAGTTTCAAGAAAATCGTCGGAGCGATTTTTGTGAAAATTGCAAAAAAGTAATAAAAAAAAAAAACTTGTAAAGTGCTACTTTCAGTTGAGGAATTTTTTGACAGATGACCCACTGTTGGATCCCATGGTGATACCTAAACAGAATATCAAGTTTCAACTTTCTAAGATTTTTCGTTTTTGAGCCAACTGTTCATCTACACACACACCATTTTCTAAAAACCACTTTTTTGGACTCAGGGGCTTCAAAACTGTTATTCGGTGAAAACTCGATATCGAAAATTTGGCACGATTACAATACTTCCTCTTATTAAGAGTAAGAGAAAGTAAAATTTGTTATCTTAGTAAAGATAATTATCTGAAATAGAAATGAAAATTTATTTAACTGGAAATAACTGGTTCAGTTGATTAAATTACTGAATACTGTTAAAAATACTTTAAATATTTGTTTCAGAATTTAATGTATTAAATTGATTAAGTTCTTCTTCCAATTAATTATATAAATATATGGAAATTCCTTTTATGTTTTTTTAATTTGTTTTATAATTTTCAGTTTAACCAATTTTTCAAATTATAAATTTATTCAAATAATATATTATATATCATTACTTATTAATTTCATTATGAACACTTTGATTATTGATCTAATGTGGTCTTGCACTTAAACATCCATGGAGAATGAGATCCATCGTATTTGAATTAACACGTTGTTTCACTGATCTTTTCTCCTTTTTTTTATTTCTTTTTAATTAAAAGCAATTTAAAAGTTTAATTTAATTAAAAGTAAAATTTAAATTAAATTAAACAATTTATCTCCCCATTTTGAATTTTGATAATATAATTGAGCGTTTTTACTCTTTTCTTACATTTCAAAGTCAATGGAGGGTTATTAGAATTTTTAATTGCCTATCGAAATCCGCTTAAGTTTTTCGCTTAGAATCCTAACGTAAAAATTAGTGTTCGCGTTACGACATTTTTTTTTTCAAGAAAAACAATTGTGGTTCGAGTTAGCTGGATGTCTAATTACACTTTTATTTATGTCAAAATATTAATGAAGTTTACTCAATACAGAACAGTTTTTAGAGCGAATACATTTGTAAAAAGTTTTAGTTTTATCCAATATGTGTTTTGTCATAGGTACTGGGGAAGATGGGAAGACTTTTCTCAAAAATACTGGCACATTTCCAAAATACTGGGTTCTTTTCTTGAATAAATAATAGCCAAGGTTGAACCTACATACCCAATTACTGGTAGTGGGAGAAAAATCAACAAAGTTTATCGAGTTTTTGCAATTCAAATTTACTCTATTTTTGGCAAGACAAATGTAATATTTTTTTGACAATCATTAAAATTTGGACACCACACTTTGTCTCAGTTTAGATCCAATATTATATACTACAATTTAGAAATGGTAATATACACTAAATTCTTAAAAAAGAAAAGAGTAAGATAGGTTTATTAAAAACGTAAATAATCTAGTGTGACCAAATATAAAATCTAGTGAATTATATTACACAATGACTGTAGTAACACTCTAGAGGGAAACTTTATGGTGAACTCCCCCCCCTCCCAAACAGATCTTCCGGAAAAAGTGATTGAAATAAAAATGTTAAGCATTTATGTGTTTAAATAATAAAAGAAGATTAAATGAAAATCCTTGGTGGGTGTCGCTTTAGAGAAAATAACTATTCGTTAAAGACGTACTTCCATATTGGTGGATATCTATCGAACATAAATAGTCGATATAAAGTTCGAGCTTCCGGCAATATTTTCTTCACACACTACGCATATACAGACAAAAGCATGCCTTCCTCTGCAAAAGGGTAATGAGCATGAAATAGCTGAGCGAAACGGAGTAAAATAGTTTTGACCTTCCACTAAAAAGAGTTTTACATAAAAGAGGTATTTGCCTTCCATTGTCAGCGGATTCGGAAACCTGCTAGCGGATTGAGCTAAGCGAGAAATGAGATGGAAGGGGTTGATGCTTCCATTATCAGCGGACTGAATGGTCACCAGTTAGTTCATCATAGCCTGTTGGATCGAGCAAGTCGTGGTTGAAGTTTTCTTTTTCGTTTTTCGTTTCTAGTAATAATGCCAGACGATTCCAGTGATGATGACTATATAAATACGATAAGTAAATGCTTGCTACTCTATAGTTATAAGAAAAAGAAGCGTAACAAACCAAGATTTTGGGTGAGCTACCACATTAGAGAGAGACCTATCAAAGGCGATTTACTACGGATATTCTACGATTTACAAGATGATAATCTCTGTCGCTGGTATTCCATAAACAAGGGTATTGTCGCACTGTTTCAATAAAAAGCTCCATTTTATTCAAATACACTACGATACTGCAGTCACAGAACACGTTCAAGAATGAGCTGACAAAGATATTCGCAGTGGAAGGCGCGCATAAGTAGGGAGGGAGGTAGGGAAGGGCTAGCGGACACCGTTCAAAACTAGCATTGCACAGCGTGACACAACGGCTCCTTTTTCCTCGCTCAGTCCGCTCCGCTGACTCATCTATTGGTGGAAGCACTTCTATGAGATTTGGCGTTGCGAGTCGAACGGAGTCCGTCCCAAATCCGCTCAACTCTGCGACCACTTTTGTAACTCTTTATACTCGTTCAGTCCGCTCCGCTCACTCTTTTCATAGTGGAAGCACTTACATGAAGATAAACCTTTGCGAGTTGAGTTGAACGGAGCCCGCTTCGCTCGCAGTGGAAGGCGCCCTTTATGCTCGTTCAGTCCGCTCCGCTCACTCTTTTCATAGTGGAAGCACTTACATGAAGATAAACCTTTGCGAGTTGAACGGAGACCAACGGAGCCCGCTTCGCTCGCAGTGGAAGGCGCCCTTAATTGTTGAAAAATCAATATTTACTTTCTCTCACTTGTTTAGTAAGAAGGAAGTAGGTAATCGTGTCAAATTTTCGGGATAAAGTTTTTTCACCGGAAATGCAAGTTTTTAGGTCCCCTGAGTCCAGAATAGTGATTTTTTCTTTTAGAAAATGGTTTGTGTGTGTGCAAACAGCATAGCTCAAAAACAAACCAAAAATCTTATGTGATACACTCACACAACTTTCTCTTACTCTAGTTCTCAAAATTATAATTAACAAATTTTATAGTTTGTGTACCAAACTTAATGAAATTCGTCGAAAATTGAAAAAAACTGTTCAGTAAAAGCGCACTTCCGGTTTACTAATTTCCTTGAAACTCGAAAATTTTGGCCATCTATTTAATTATAATTAATTTTGTTTGGATGATAGAATTGTATAACTAACTATGGATAGCACTTTAGAGAAAAACATAACCCCACCTCTCCTCCAAAAGTGACATTAAATGAATTTTCCCAGAGAAATGTTTTAAATAAAAGTTGTAGATCTTTGTATGCTTAGTTTATATAAGGGGAAGTTTCAAGAAAATCGTGGGATCCATTTTTGAGAAAATCGTGAAAAAGTGAAAAAAATCATTTGGTAAAGTGGTAAAGTAAACGCACTTGCGGTTATCCAATTTTTTTCAAACTTGGAATTTCATCAACATATTTAATTCTTATTAACAATTAGATAACAGAATTGCCTAATAAACTGAAATAGCACTTTAGATGGAAACCTAACCCCACCCCTCCCCCAGAAGTGCCCTTAAATTAATTTTCTCGGAGAAATGTTTCAAATAAAAGTTGCAGCTCTTTGTATGTGTAGCTGATATAATAAGTTTAAAGAAAATCGTCGGAGCCATTTTTGAGAATAACGTAAAAAAGTAAAAAAAAAATTGACAAGTAAAGTGGTGCTTCCGGTCGAGGAATTTCGACAGATAACCCACTGTCAGATACCATGGTGGTACTTAAACGGAATATCAAGTTTCGACTTTCTACGGTTTTTCATTTTTGAGCTATGCTCTTCACATACAAACACACAGACCATTTGCTAAAAACCACTTTTTTGGACTCAGGGGACCTCAAAACGGATCTTTCCAGTGAAAACTCGATATCGAAAATTTGACACGATTACAATACTTCCTCTTACTAGGAGTAAGAGAAAGTAAAAATATAGAAAGTTCAAACTTGTTATTCTGTTCCAAGTATCACCATTGGATCCGTCAGTAAGTTATCTGTCAAAATTCCTCAACTGGAAGTACCACTTTATTGAATATACTTTTTTCCCCCACTTTTTTGTGATTTTCTTGAAAATGGTTCAACTACAATACAAGGAGCTACAACTTATATATTTGTAACATTTCTCCGGGAAAATTTATTTAAGAACACTTTTGGTGCGGGGAAGGGGGTTAGGTTTTTCTCTAAAGTAACTTTACTAAAATTACAAAATTCTGAGTTTTTTAAAAACAGCGTAAACTCCCAATAAAATGGAGGGCATTTTCTATTTCACATGCATTATATATGGAGCAACTATATATTTTACTGTTATAATTGCTGTGGATATACTGTTCATAATTTAAATCTAGCAACTCTCCGCTTCTTTCAATAATTAAAACCCATTTTATAAGAGACGATATTAATGATTTTACAGTTCACATTTCTAGTTGAACAGTTGACTGTACAGCCGTTCAACTAGAACGCTATTCAAAGCCTAGATTTTTAAATTCATTATTATAATAGGACACAGGTGTTGCTCTAGAGCTGCCAATTCACACGTCTAGATGTTTAGTATTTCAAGATTTAAACTAAGTCTACAATCTACTTTATGTGCCCAAGAAAATCATTCTTCCAGATTCTTATTAGAAACGCCCAGAACAATTGCTTTTGCAAGGCGGAAAACTGATTGATTTAAAACTCTAACATCGAAGCGATTCCTCGCTGTTGTAGGATTCTAACTCAGACTATCAAACTGGTCTTCTTACTGGCCAATGACAAGTAAAAATGAACATTGCAAATTAACAGAAATTTCGAATCTAAACACTCTTTATTTTTGTTGTGTTGACACAATCTGATACCATCCCTTACCACGTCAAAATCCATTAAAAAAAAAATCCGAGTCAAACCGAGAAAGATCAGAAGTTTCATCCAATTGAATGTTTCTCTGGGTCTAATCTCCCAGTCAGCCTAACTACACTTACAAACAAGTACACCGACATCGTCAACACTCAGTAACGACAAAATAAACGACATCCAGAGGAAGAGAGATGTGAACAACTAGTCAGGGTTTAGTGTACTTGTAATGGAACCAATAACCAATAAATTCGTCTCAGAAAAGCTGAGACTCAATAGTAGCATTAGCAATCGCTACAAGGCGCTACCATCGCACTACCAAACGCACTTTTCTGTCACTTTCACTGCAATGTATTGGCGTATGGGTTCAACTATGACATCCAACCTATCGTCTAGAAGATGTCACTAGAAGCGGTAAAAGAAAGTGCATATAAGTTGACCAACTGAGGGACTTAGAGTCAGTCACAAAATTCTACCTTGAAGCAGTCAGTCTTAACACTTAACCTGTCCAACAATCAGTCTTTTAACTTTACTTTAAACAGTAAATATTAGTCGCTAAATCAATCTCAAATTTGAAAGGTTTACCTCGCTAGTCACGCTACTAGAACAAGCAAGGGTTCTACCTAGTCACCTCACTTTTCAAGCGATTCGCAACATCGTTCGAAATTCATCCCGCTACCAACCTTTTCACTGTTCACTTAGTAGTCACACTTTAACAGAATATATTATCCTGTTCTATCCTTATTCAATAAAATCGAAAATATATAAATTGTGGGTTTAGTGCCAATTTGTGTTTTCATGTATTTTCACCACCATCATTCTCGCTACAATTACGTACTGATAGCAAAGTATAGGTCACTATTACACACATATACACTTACACATTGTTCAAATAACAGATGAATACATGCATATATAATACTGATACCCAATCGAGATAAATAGGTCGCAGGAGATTTGGCTTTATAAACACTCTCTCTCTATATATGTACATATATATCCAACAAGATCTATCTCTCGTCCACTGGTAGCATTATAGATAACAAAAGATCTTTATCAAATGTAAGTTAACCATATATAGTAACACTTAGTTACGCCATATAATATAACACATTAACCCATAAGCGTAATATTATTCAATTACCATATCTATGACTACAAGATCCGTCCGCCCGCCTGAAGGATTATACTATTATTGATTCACAAACTGTTTGGCATCAATTTGGTGCAAATTAATTATTACATATTAATTAATAACCAATTTATATTCCAATCAATTTTCAATGTGAGTAGGGGGGCCTTATAGTGGTAGCGGAATTGTAAAAGGGTGTAGAGAGTGTTTCATTTCTATATTGCACTGGTTTCCAAAATTATTATTATTCAAAATTTAATATATTCTGTCGGGCCGTGTAAGTAATGTAAATATTGTTTACATCGATATACAGTACATTGGACTTAAATTAATGAACGGAGCGCTTGAATTAATTCGTTTATTTAATACACTAGTCTCAGAGTTTTATTTTAAAAAAGATATTCCATTTAACAGTAGGCCAGTCATTGAGAAGAATGTATTAAAACAACTCACGCAGACCCAGAAGTATGATCTGGCCGAATTATTCAAGTAAAATTATTAGGTGAAACTCAGCTTATTTCCAGCCTAATAGTAAGCACTTTCTTCCATTGAAACGAGCGATCACGGTCTTGAATTCCCAAGAGAGTTTATATCCGCTGTCTGTGCATGAAAATCATAGCTTGTTAATTCATACGCCCTCTGGAAAAAAAATCGCCTTCAGGTTGACTTTGATCTTTCCCTTATTGGCTGTTGCGCCAAGTTTGCCGATCACTTTAGTTTGAGTTAGATCATACTCGTAAATTAAACAATTTTCTAAAATCATTAAACAAAAAATTATTAAAAAGATTCTGGTATGAAACCATCCCACATTTTTCTAACTGCAATTAATAAGATTCCATTATTATTTCAGTTTATTACACAATACTATCATCTAAATTATATTAATTACAATTAAATATGTTGTTGAAATTTCGGAAGTGCGTTTTTTAATTTACTAAAAATGGAAATATTTTTCAGTGTTCTGCTATTTTCATTAGAACGGTTTCAACGATTTTTTCAAACTATGAACTATAATTTATACAGAGCTACAAATTTTTTTTTTTAAACATTTCTCCTGTTAAACTCATTTAAGGGCAATTTTGGGGTGAGAAGTAGGATTATTTTTTCCTCTAAAGTGCTATCTTAGATAATTATACAAGTCTACCAATTAAACAGAATTAAGAAATAAATATCTGATATTTTATCCGTCGCAGCATGCATATTCCTTTTATTTCTGATCGGTTTTGGATTTTCATCTATCGCCAGAGAAATTTATTATTATTAAGTTCGTGTAGAGTGTTCACTTCAACACAATGTTTCTGTTACACTCGTCACTTGTTAGTTTATTGATTGTATGTATATGTGTAAGGGTGTTGTGAGAAGATGTTGGTTGTTAATATATATTAGATGTTGGTTGATAAGATATATAATTGATATGTGTATATATATAACTGACTGCCAGGGACTTTACACTTTAGAATTTAGAACTGAACTGAACTGACAGACTGACGTGGCTAAAATGATATGTACGGAGTGTGAATCAACAGAATGATGTCTGATGTGTAAGACTGAATTGAACAGAATGATTTTGACTGTCTCTCTCTCATATATATATATATTGGCCGATCCTCTCCTCTCTGTGCGAGAGGGGCTGTTTCTCTCCGCTAGAGTGGATGAGTGGTGGGGGTTCACTACCCCTACAATATGCGGGAGGTTATAAGGTTATGTTACTCTATGTGTGTGTTTAATGACAAAATGGAATTATTAAAAAATTATGATTGACATTAGAAAATTTTGTATATAATAAATAGCATGTTTTGAAGAATAATTTAGAACTAAATTTTAATGCGGTGTTAAATTTATCAAGTAATTTTTATTAGGGGGACGGTGATAATGCCACTATTAAAATTTAGTTATAAAGTATCCTTTTAAAACATGCTGTTTATTGTATACTATTTTCTAATAACTTACCATAATTTTTTTAATAATTCCATTTTGTCATTAAACACAAACAAATAGTAAAATAACCTTTATAACCTCCCACAAATACCTAGAATCAACAAACCAACAAGTGTTGAGGCTAATAAATTTGAATGACAATGAATGAAAATCCGAAACCGGTCAGGAATAATAGGAATATACATGCTATGACGGATAAAATACCAGATGTTATCCAGCATTGCAGACCCATCCATATATTTAGAAAATAAAACAGATGGCCAAAATTACGAGTTGTAGGAGTTTTCGCTATTTTCTCCATAAAAAAACTGACGAATTTCACATTAAATTTAGTATACTAACTATAACATTTGTCCAATTATAGTTATGTAAATTGCATTAAGAGAAATTTGTGTGAACTTTTCACACGTGATTTTTTTTTATTGTACGGTGTCGTGTTTTGTAATGAAAATTCGACCCACAGTTTTATAAATAATAATTTCCACTCCAACAGCAAAAAGAAAGAGACAGTAACAAAAAAAAAAAAGGTGAATCAATTTTTAATAATTCCTAAAATAATCTGATTTAATTAAAAACTGTTTATTCATATAACCCAGACATTCCCTTGGTCCACTCATTAAAATAAACAAGCTTTAAATAACTACAGACATTATTTATATTTCACCTCATTTAAAAAAAAAAAAAAAAAAAAACTTACACTTTTAATTCTATTAATAGTTTTGAATTAAAAACAATCTGGTGTGAAACACTCACACAACTTTCTCTTACTCCTGTTCTCGAAATTATGATTGACAAAGGTTATAGTTTGTGTACCAAATATAACGAAATTCGTTGAAAACTGAAAAAAAACTGTTCAGTAAAAGCGCACTTCCGGCTTACTAATTTTCTTGAAACTTGGAATTTAGGTCATCTATTTATTTCTAATTAATTTTGTTTAATGATAGAATTGTATAATCTACTATGATACCACTTCAGAGACGCCTAACCCCACCCCTCCCCTAAGTACCCTTAAATGAATTTTCCCCAGAGGAATGTTTTAAATGATTATAGATCCTTTGTATTGTTAGTTTATATGCGGATTTCAGAAAAATCGTTGGAGCCTTTATTTGAGAAAATCGCGATAAAAGTTAAAAAAATCATTTAGTAAAGTGGGAAAGTAAACGCCTTCCGTTATCCGATTTTTTCAAACTCGGAATTTCAACAACATATTTATTTTTAATTAACATTATTTAGATGATAGAATTGTCTAATTAACTGAAATAGCACTTTAAATGAAAACCTAACCCCACCCCTCCCCCATAACTGCCCTTAAATGAATTTTCCCGAAGTAATGTTTCTAATAAAAGTTGTAGCTGTTAGTATGTGTAGTTGATATACCAAGTTTGAAGAAAATCTTTGGAGCGATTTTGAGAAAATCGCAAAAACGTAAAAAAAAACAACTAGTAAAGTGGTACTTCCGGTTGAGGAATTTTGACAGATAACCCACTGTCGGATCCCATTGTGACGGCTAAACGGAATATCAAGTTTGAACTTTCTACGATTTTTTGTTTTTGAGCTATGCTGTTCACATACATACATACACACACACACACACAGAGACCATTTGCTAAAAACTACTTTTTTGTACTCAGGGGATCTCAAAACGGATATTTCCGGTGAAAACTCAATATCGAAAATTTGACACGATTACAATACTTCCTCTTACTAGGAGTAAGAGAAAGTAATAAATTAATTAGTTTAAATTTTTTAGTCACTTTTAATCTCTCCTAATCACTTATTCTTACACCAAAAAAAAAAAAAAAAAAATTAGCGTGTTTCTCAAATTTGTGAAATTGAATTTTTTACGGATATTAACAGAACATTTTAAGGACACCCTCCCACTAGTACGAAAAGTTCTTTCTAGAAATTCGTATGTGCCAAGGAGTGTGTTGGCAACCAGGATCGACATATCAATCGAAATCGGTTAATTTAAAGGAAAACAATATTGAACAAATGCAGTCTTATCAGTATTAATTAAAACATTAATTGTTTCCCCAAAAATAATCATTTATGAGGTTTTCTACGGAAACGTTCAAGTTATTCTAATCTCTAAACTGTCATTTCAGTAATATATATGGATTCATCATCAGTTAGTATTAAAACTAATTAAGTAAAGTAAGTTGATAAAAGTACCAAGTTTGAAGAAAGTTAGAAAAAAGAAATTGCAAAGTTTTCTTCCAATATTATGCAATTTTCTAATTTCAATAAATTACTTCAGATTATTTATTATATATACATAGAAAACATACGTACATCTATCAATAATATTTGAAATTAATTTTTCTATAAAATATATTTTTGACGGTTTTGACATCGTTTGAAGCATTCCTCTAAGGTGTCATTTCTTTTTATTGTACACTTTATCCAACCATGTGGGTGGCTGCAAGAAATTATATCTATTTTATTTAAAGAAAATAATCAAAATTATGAGACAATGCAAGCTCGTTCGCAAAAAGGGTACGCGCAGGTAGAAGAGTACAGTTATTGGAAAAGTTCATCAACCTTGATAGCGTTGTACTACCCCCTTCTTCTCGCAGGAGAGGAATTGAACGAACAATTAGAAGACATTCCTTCAAGATAGTTTTGTTGTAGACACCAAGGAGAACACATCAGAACTGTGCCAATTTAAGTTATAACATAAAAGTTTATTCCAACTAAATTCAGTAAATTAATTAATATTGCTGTGTTATTGAATAGCATTTAAATATCTTTAAAGAATATATTTAATTTAATCTACCAGTGTTTTCTTAATTATTTCTTATTACTTCATTCTCTTAAACATATTTACTTACAAACCCTTTTACTAAACCGCTCGTGCTGCCCAAGTCACACAAACATACAAACATACAACAACACATCCACACCAAAAACATTTCACACGTAATATTTAATGACTGTGGGCGTATTCAGTAGAGTGGTTGTGTGTACTAAGGCATTTGGGAGATCCCAATTCCTGACCAACGAAGTGCTGTTCGTTTTATACTTACTGGAAAAATAATTTATTGTAATATACTTGTTTCCGGCACCCCGTTCGTGACACTTATATAGTAATTGGTGCTCGATAATTTACTAGTTAGTTTTAATTTTATTTTAAAGACTGTAAAGCAAATATTACAAGTTAGAAAAACATTAATATTAGTTACTTATTTGTTAATGTTTAAGAATGTTGGAAGAAATTTCTGTTAAAGAAACCAAAGATCCCAAGGAATTATCCTGCGATATGAGATTGACCTTTTTCCGGATAATCCGAGGCTCACAGCTTCCTTAGTAAACACTTTCTGGGCTGAAAGCCTGGCGAATGTCAGAAAAGTATCTTCCCTTCCATGCAAAACTTTGGGCGGAAATGCTGCGATTGAATGTTGGTTAAAATAATAAATTTATCAAGGCATATATGGAAGTGACGAAAAAAATTCCAACGAAATAAGTTAATAATAATTAAAGTGATTTCTTAGTTGATATTCTTTTAATTAAAGAGTTTGTCCCAAGTAACCCTGTTTATCAGAAAACAAATAGTTCCCAATTATTTTATACGTCATAAATGTCGTCATATTCTCAAAAAGGAATTACCCTTACCCAATCAAAACATAAATTTATCTGAAGAGACTTTTAATCTACCATAGCCTGCTTTTGTTCTAACTTTTTTGAGGTTAAAGTTGTGCACTATAACACCGAGATTAATTAATCGAGTTCAGCCAGTGTTTTTTATGGTGGACACTTGGTGAGTTCGAAGTTAGCTTGGTGAGTTACTCTCCAGCGTCTAGCCAAACTTATTATCTCTGAGGTGGTATGAATATCCGAATAAACTAGGAAAAAAGCCTGGGATTTGAGGGGATATAAAATCTTCAATCTTTACCTGTTTTTTGATCGAACCAGTGTAAATGGGAATGGTGTTAATTGATGATGTTGTAAACCAACAGAATGGGTTGAATATTTCCGGTCGCTCTTTAATCCACCAATTGTATGTGAACGAATTCTATTTGTAGAACCACGATATGAAGATGAATACTTAGACTCTCCAATTGAATTACCTGAATTAAATCAAGTGTTACATAAAGCTAAAAACAATAAAGCCCCGGGGCCTGACAGAATCACGTATGAATATTACAAAAATGCACCCGATTCATTTTTGAAATTAATAGTAGAAGCTTTTAATAATCTTAAAGAGAACGGAAATTTATCGGAAAATTGTAAAACATCTATAGTCTTTCCATTACATAAAAAAGGAGATCGGGATTTGATTACTAATTACAGAGGTATATCATTTATAGATACATTAATGAAGTTGTATACCGGGATATTGACAAATAGATTGACGGAATGGCTAGAGAATGGCGGCCGGTTGTACGAAGGGCAGTGCGGTTTTAGGAGGCGATACTCAACAATGGACAATTTGTTTACTTTAACAAATATCATTCAATATTACATTCAAGATAAAAATAAAAGAGTCTATTGTTTTTATATAGACTTCAGAGCTGCATTTGATTCGGTAGATCGCTATTCACTTTTCATAAAACTGTTTAATCTGGGTGTATCCGCGAAATTCGTAAATGCAATAAAAGTATTATATGAACAAACAAATGCAGTAGTTTGGCTGAAAAACGGAGTATCTGACTCATTTAACACAAACGTCGGCGTAAAACAAGGTTGCCTCCTGAGCCCCGTATTATTTTCTGTTTATATAAACGAGTTAGCTGAATACGTTGGTGGTGGCTTAAAAGTTGGAAATATTAAAATTGGCACCCTTCTGTTCGCGGATGATGTAGTGTTAATTGCTGATCACCCGTTTATTATGAAAGAAATGATAAAAAAGCTAGAAATGTATTCGGATTTATGGAATTTAACAGTAAGTATGAAAAAATCTAAAATGATGGTGTTTAAAAAGAATACAGGAAAATTAAAAAGAATGGAGAGGTGGTACTTTAAAGGAGAACCTATAGAAATTGTAAATAACTATAAGTATTTGGGGATAACACTAACGCCACAACTGAGATATACAAACTACTTAAATGAAAAATATAAGGCGGCAAAAAAAGCGATTAATTGTATTTGGTCTGGTATTTTTATGAATGATTATATACCATTTTCAAGAAAACTGCAAATTTTCGATTCAATAGTTTTGGCATCTACGTGCTATGGTTGTCAGATATGGGGATATAATATGTACGAACAGTTAGAAAAAATTCAAAGGTTCTTTTTAAAGAAAATACTCAGGATCCCAAGTGTCACTCCTAACTATGTTTTATACTTAGAAACTGGAAAAGATTTGCTCTTTTACAAAGTCTTTCAGCTACATGTTAAGTATATATTAAAAATATGTGATTATGATGATAGAAGATTCCCTAAAATTGTGGCTAAATTAATTATTAGGGAGAAAGTGTCATGGTTTGGTGAGTGGCTAAATTTAGCAAATAAATATAAATGTAACTTAGACAATCCTTTTATTTCTACAACTAGATGGAAAAAACAAATGGATGATATTGTTGAAATAATGAACAAATCTTTTCATCAGGAATTTATTACAAAAGCTCAACAATCGCAATACCATAAATTATACAAAGAACTCCTACCTATAGAAAATAATCACTATATTAATAATAAAAAAATAGATTTTATTAGAACAGTATTTAAAGTCAAAGGAGAACTCCTAAACCTAAATTATAAACCTTGGTTATCAGATAGAGTCTACCTATGTTCACTCTGTAATAAGAAAGAATTCGAGGATACTGTACATTTTATGACTGCCTGCCCAACGCTAGGTTTTATCAGAAAAACTTTTTTTGGAAAGTCTGTAATAACAAAAGAAGAATTAATAAAACTTTTAAAATCTGATCAACTTAGTAGTATATATATGTATACAAAAAATGCGTTAGATTATAGAAATTGGTTGGTAGAGCAGTTCAATTTTTGAGTGTATGTTGGTGCGTGTGTTTGTATGTAGGTGTATGTGTTGTACTGGTTTGTATATAATCAAACAAAATAAATATGTTTATTTTTTAATAAAGAAAGGTCAAATTCCTGGCAGACGGTTGTTTTCAACCATTGTCATATTGCTTTATTTATTATGAGAAAGTTAATTTTGAGTTTAATCAATTTCAAAAAGTTTATTTTGTAATTTAATTTGTAGTTTTTTTTTTATGTAAATAAAGCATATTCATTCATTCATTCATTCAAATTGATGATGTTGTAATTGGTGAAATTGACAATACCGGAACTTACTACTTGCATTTCAACACAATTACATATTTAGTGATGTAATTAGAAAGGAGAAGAGTTTATTTAGCGTGCAGAGTAACCGAGCGAAGCGCTATGATGATTGTTGGTGGGGAGCATGATGGAGGTAGAATAGTGTAGCGTTCCTGTCGAGGGTCGCTTGAAGACTGATGTGACTGATGAACTCTGGCCTGTTCAAACGGAGGTCAGTTTTGGGAAGTTTTCAAGTAGCAACTCTGATCTTTAGTCTTTATCTAGTGAGTGGCTGTGCCCTTCAGAATTGAATAAATTGTAGATTGACTAGTTCACTTTTAAGTAAAGTTGGTGTCTGGTCAAAGTAGGTTTAATGACTCTCCCGTAAGCCCGTCACATAGTCGGCAAAGCGTGTAATGCGCCATTGATGTGTGCTTGTGCTAGCAACTTGAAACCGTTTCTAATGAAACTAGCATTAGGTCCAGCTTTGATGTGGTGAATTTGTTGGCTATTGGTATTTACCATCTCCTGCAATGCAATCAATACTAAGCTGTCAAGGCATCTTGATGATTCAAGAGACGCCCAAATAACAGATAGTTCAGATACCATGTACCCAGGGTACCTTGGGATCAAGATAAAAAATGAGACAACAGAACGTCAGATAACTTGTAAAGGATGGTCCGAAGCATTAATCGTTTCAGTGCCATGTTAAGGAGACAATTAAAACATTGCTGAAACGTATATCTAAGATTGGTAATAGCGGCTTCCAAGTGGGCTATTGTTGGTTGAAACCGTACATTCGAGTTTCTGACTAAAAAAAAAAAATCAGCTTTAGTTAGTGTAATAAACAAACAGGACTATAACAGAGTCTATACTGACCAAATTTTATAGCTAATAAAAATAAAAAAAGGTACTTTTGATAATTACTGACCTAAAGATTTACCTAAATATTTTCATACAAATTTCTTTTTAAAATCTATTCATTTCTTCTTTCTTTATTTTTAATATTAGCATCTTTTCCAAGACTCATCAAAGTTTGAATTTAATAACGCCCATGATTCAGCCACGACTACAGGCGCTTAATAAATTATAATCCTATTTTCAGTATAATCTTTGTACGAACTTGTTTCCTCACTTATATATATATTTTTTTCCCCCCCTATGAACATTAAATTGTGTAAATATACTTTAAGGTTATTAAAACACATCTGGATTACTTTGCTTATTTGTTCTATCCAATAAACTTAATTAAATGTACCCACCACCTCTTGGTTAAACATACACTAATAAAATGTATCTATAATTAATATTTTTTTCTTCCCCCATTATTATTAACAATCAAGCTAATAAAACACACTTTTCATTTTACCAACATTCTTTCACCTACAACATCCACCACAAAACCATTTACTAAATTAATATCTTTCTAAAGGAATTATCGTTATTTCGAACAGAAAATAACACACGGTTTAATACATCTAGTATATGATATGAGGCATTACCTAATTTAAGAAAATAAGTAATAATTTGCAAAAATTGTTTTTACCTGCCTAAATTTTTTTTTTAAATTTTCACATGTTATTTTTCATTAAAAAATTTGGAAAATGGATATTTTTTTTTTCTTCATGAAAAATGTTAAAAATTCAATATGAATGCATCCAGGGCCTGCTTAAGGCTTAGGGAAGGGATTAGCTCAGTGGTTAGCGCGTTGGACTCCCACGCAGAGTTCCCGGGTTCGAATCCAATGCTACCCTTAGATTTTTTTTTTCTTTTTAGGAGCCGCCTCTGCAGCTCACTATCTGAGGGAACACTGTCCGAAGGCCGGCAGTGCATGATAAGGTTCCGGGCGCCAATGACCATAGATGTTGATTTAACAAAAAGAACGATCTTAACAAAAAGTCATATATTAATTATAGCAAAGAGAATGTTGCCTATGTTCCAAAAACTAAACCACATAGTTTTATCTATTTCAGGTAATTTTACCATTGTAGTTCATATTACAGCAATATTAAATTCTCCTTTTAAATAATTTTAACGTCATAATGTTCGTATAAATATATAAATTATTAACAATTATTGACGAAATAGAAGAATGAAAAGTTATTTCATTCTTTCGTGATTTTTCCCAAAATGATTCCACCAGAAAAGATTATTTCAAATTGAAAACAACATTTTTGACCGATCTTAATCAAACAAAACAAAAAGAAAATTTCCAAGTTTCAAATATTATATGTATATCATCACTGCATTATTTATTACGATCCAACCTTAGCGTGACATCAAGAGTACTTTTTAAACCAAAAAATACTTTATCAATTCAAATTTTTGGGGATTTATTGTACAAACTTTAAAAGTGTCTTTCCTCTACGTATTTCCTCATTCTACGTTCCTATTTCTCAGATAGGTTCTTTCAGGTCAGTCGTGGCACGGCAGTCTCTTCCTAATCATCAGTGAGGGCGGGGATGCCGCAAGGGAGTGTACTTGGCCCAGAGTCCTCTACACAGTTTCCACATCAGACATACCTACAAATCCATCCACACTACTTTCGCTACAAGTGCAGAGACATCACATCAACTTCACAAAATTTACAGACACATTTAAATACCATAGAATCATGGGCAAAAAAGTGGCGAATAAAAATGAACCTATAAAAATGCCAACATGCCACATTTACTCTCCGGCGGGGTTGCTATCTCCTCCAGTCTTTTTCAACCACAATCTTCTCCCTGTAACAGACTTGGTGCGCTACCTTGGGCTCTTCATTGACAAAAGACTCACGTGGAACCTACGCACAAGACTTCAAAGACAAGCATTGACCAAAAAGAGTCTGTAAAAGCAGAGCCAAACTTCTTTACAGACTTATCGGAAGGCGATCCAAATTACCTACAGAACTCAAAAGACTGATACATATTACTATAATCAAACCAGTTTGGACTTACGGACTTCAAATTGTAGGGCTCAGCTAAACCTAAAAACTTACGAACCATTCAGACATTCCAATCTAGGCTATTTCAACAGATAGTTGACACTCCTTTCTACGTCTCAAATTTTACGCTCCATAATGACCTCAACATCCCTTTCAAACAATAACTTGCCAAGACAAAATATCATAAACCTCATACTACTCTCTCCCTTTGCTCTAATCCCTTCGTACAATCTTTTGCCTCTACTACCATCCCTGACAATCCCACCAC
>JAAEAF010010430.1:0-12820 GCA_011037195.1 Triatoma infestans
TTGGAACTCATAATCCATGTCTCACATTCATACAACATGATGCTTTTCTCCAGGGTGTATAACTGCATTTCTTTGGAGATTTCTGCTCCATTATACTGGGATGAACACGCCAATAGCCTTCCCAACCTCAATTACGCATACTCGGCTAATAGGATGAGCCATTAATTTCGATGATTGAGCCCAAATATTTAAGCTGGAACGCCGACATTATTTCATTCCCATTCATCGCAATCCTCACTAATGGCCATACATTCACGCATAGAATAGTTTATACTCAATCCTGCTTTTTCTTATGCCCATATCAGCCTGCGCATATAAACGTGTTATCTCAATATTCTTGCGCGATAATTAATTGATCATCAGCAAAGAAAAGTCAAGTACGTATTTTCTGTCTCCTATCCAATGCCCCATCCTCTATGCTTAATTAAACTTATGTTCTAGCCGTGCATTATTAACTGCATGCTAGAAGAAGGCATTTCAAGGTTACAATTTATTACCAACTCTCATCTGGCATTTATTTTCTTTTTATATTTTGTTTATAGTCTGTTAGCGATTCGCTGACAAAGGCTGACTTTTTACGGCTTCCCATAGGTTTGATCGAAGAACACTATCACAGGCCTTTTTCTATATCTGTAAAAATAAACATATATCTTTATTTTTTCCGTCACTTTTCTCCAAATGCTGCCTTCAGTTAAAGATGTTATCACTACAAGATCGACCGGTAGTGATACAGCTTTGCTCTTGTATTCTCTGATATTCGCTGCCTAAGCGATCTTTTACGATACTGCTTAGTATTTTCATGATAGTATTATTGACACAAAACTATAATTCGAACAAAGCCACTTGTTGCCTTTTATATGTATAGAATTTAAGTATCCACTTTTCATTATATTTGGGATTTTCTCTTCATTCCTAATTCTGTTGTTTACACTTTTCAGCAAGCTAACTCAGCACTTTTTTTACCTCCATATTCTTTTTAAAAGTACAAAATTAATTCCGCCAGGATCCGGAGCTTTTCTATTCTTTCCTTCCATTAACCCGCTTTTTCTTATTTCCTCATCCAACAAATTTTCTTTCTTTTCTAACGGATTATATCCATATTATTGTTTCCTACAGACGGTTGACTGGACTGAGAACAGGCTTTCGCAATAAGCCTATTTACCCGTCTAGATAAATTCAATCCCTGCTTTACATTTAGTTTTTGCTACCTTAAATCGGTAAGAATATTCCATGCTTTTGCGGATCTGTGAAATCCTATCTAACCATTTATAATTACGCATCTCCTTTACCACAATTTATTTCTAACCTTGTGGATCATATTATCTCCTTTGATATACATATCTGTCCACTTCACTTTTTGAACCTTATCACCGCAGATATAGTGGTTTTCTTTCTTTCGACCATTCCACTTACATCACTCAGTCAAACTATTCATTAAATAAATGCTTAAATAAACTTCTAATTGTAAGAAATAAACGTACGGAATAACGAAACGTTTACAATCGCAAGCTATGAGTAAAAAGTTCATATTTTGTAAAAATCTGAGTTAAAAAAAAAAACAAAAACACAGATATGTCAGTTGTATTCATTGTAAGATAAGTTTGACGTGTGAAACACTCACACGTCTACGCTTTATTGCAGTTAACAAAATATAAAATTTATTTTTTGAATTTGCACGTAATTTCACAGCACATAGATTACATTGTAGTCCAGAAGAAATGGTTTATAGCACGCCATGTTATAGGCGAATGTTCTACAAGTGCATACGGTTTCGTTTTGTCACTTATTCCTCCCCTCCCCCAAACATAATAATGTTAGCAAAGTACCAGATTTATTATTTTCAAATTTTTTGAATCATTTTTTTTTTTAATTCAGAGACATTTTCCGTGATAGCCTGCTTCATTTTGTGGTCATCGACAGGTTTTGGGCGTTCGCCCATCTTCAGGATGCGTTTGTCAGACAGTGTGATAACACAGGCTTGCACAGAGCAAATTCAGTTTACACACTAGTATAAACACAGAGAGTGTAAACTGAATTTAGACTGTGCAATTCTGTGTTATCACACTGTCTGACAAACGCATCCTGAAGATGGGCGAACGCCCGAAACCAGTTGATGACCACAAAATGAAGCAGGCTATCACGGAAAATGTCTCTGGTGCTTTCCAGCTCTGCGGAACCAACCACTATAACAATTTTTTAATTGTTCACTCCAATACCAAACATTCGTACAATAAGTAAAATTCATTTTTTCTATTGAATTTAGTACGCTGGCTAATCAGAAAAAACTGAAAGGGATTCTGTCTTTATACTTTTCTGTAATACTATTAAGCAGGACATATAATAAATAGAGAATCGATCTTCTTTTGAAACTACACCTCATGTATTGAGGATCAATTTTATAAGTATGTAATATTTTGCAACGTCAAAATTGGTAGGTACATTGTGTGGTAAATTAGGCTAGGCAGTTGATGGATGTGTCAGTTGAAGGTTTTACTGTAACTGGTGAAGGCAGAGAAGGATTGATAATTGTTGGGGGAAGGCAAACTAGCTTTTAAAAACTCCAAAATTTTATTTTTGACTGTGGCTTAAGTTTGAGCTTAAGGTTTTTTTTTTAGTTGGCTTACCCAATACCCTGAAGATATGAGACCTCATCAGCTTCTGTTTCATCCGTAACAAATAAAGTGTAGAACTTCATTAAAATCAACACAAAAATTTGTCCGTTTACTTTAGTACTATAAGAATTACAGAGAAGAAAGTAGTCATAATATGATGGTTTTCAAGCGAGATTTTTTTATTTTATTTTTTATATTTGGTTTTTAATTTTTTCCCAAGTGCAATATATTTCGATATAACGTCTTTTAGGGTAACACACTAAACAATGAGGGTGGCATTATTTCAAGTGTTTATCTCTAAAGCGTAAAAGTTTTATCAAAACTGACGACATAATACTCACCCACGCCCTTCAAAAGAACCCTTTTTACCCTGATCACTGGTTCATAGCCATATAAAATATCCTTTTCCATACTTCATCTAGTATCCTTTCCATAAACTTTAACTCATTGCCAGTATCTGACGTATTTAGCATTTGTATCTTCTTTTTTTTTTTAATTTTTGGTAAAATTTTAACTTAAAATACCTTTTTTTCATTATATAAATAACTTAAATATACCTTTATAAAAAGTCTAGTCAAATATGATAAGTAAAGTACTTACAATTTTTTACTCAATTTTACTCAACAAATTTGTTCCATTTGAACTTCTACAGGAAATGTTATATTTGTTCAAAAAAAAAAAAAAAAATCTGGTGTGAAACACACACACAACTTTCTCTTAATCCAGTTTTCAAAATTGCAATTGACAAATTTTATAGTCTGTGGGACCAAATTTGATGAAATTCGTTGGAATTCGTAGAAAACTGGAAAAAAAGTTCAGTAAAAAATGCACTTCCGGTTTACTTATTTTATTGAAACTCGGAATTTTGGCCATCTATTTATTTCTAATTAATTTTGTTTGGATGGTAGAATTAACTACAGATGGTATATCAACTATGATAACACTTAAGAAGAAAACCTAAACCCATCCCTCCGCCAAAAGTGCCTTTAATTGAATTTTCCCAGAGAAATGTTTTAAATAAAAGTTGTAAGTCATTATATGTGTAGTTGATATACCAAGTTTGAGGAAAATCGTTGGAGCCATTCTTGAGAAAATTGCAAGAAAGTAAAAAAAAATACCAAAAGACTGAAAAATACATTTTAGTAAAAACGCAGTTTCAGTCATCCGATTTTTTTTCAAACTCGGAATTTCAACAACATATTTAATTCTAATTAATATTACTGAGATGATAGATTTGTGTAGTAAACTAAAATAGCACTTTAGAGGATAACCCCCTCCCGTAAAAGTGCAATTAAATGCATTTTTCCGAAACAATATTGCAAATAAAAATTGTAGACCTTTTTATGTGTAGTTGATGTATAAAGTTTAAAGAAAACCTTAGGAGCCATTATGGAAAAAAGTGAACAAAACCAATTAGTAAAAGTGGTTCTTCCGGTTGAAGAATTTTGACCGCTGACCTTCTGTGAGATTCCATGGTGATACGTAAACGGAATATCAAGTTTGAACGTTCTACGATTTTTCGTTTTGGAGACATGCTGTTAACATACATACATTCACACACACAGACCATTTGCTAAAAACCACTTTTTTGGACTCCGGGGACCTTAAAACGGATATTTCCGGTTAAAACTCGACATCGAATATTTGGCACGATTACAATACTTCCTCTTAGGAGTAACAGGAAGTAAAAAAAGATGTTTAAATAACCTGGAAGATTTTTACGTCTATGAAATACTAAGTTGTATTAGGACGAGCTGTTTTATGAGAAAATTGGTGTTTTATGTTTATTAACATTATTTCCGTATCCCGTGGAATATAAATCATTTTGAAATCTTACTTTCTCTTTAGCTAGAAAGAGGAAGTAATGGTGATCGTGTCATGTTATCATGGAAGTTTTCGTCGGATCGCATTTTTCACCGGAAATACATAACTTTAGGTCTCTGAATTACAAAAAAAAAAAAAAAAAAAGTTTCAGAAAGGTCCAAAATTGATATCCCGTTTAGGTACCACTACCACCACCACATCTTACATGAAGGTTTCAGTCAGAATCGATTAACCGGATGTGCGACATTATTTTTTGGATTCTCGAAAGTAGCTTGAATGATTTTCTTTAAACTTCGTATGTTGTTTATAAACATGAATGCTTATCACTTTTACTTGAATATTTTTCCAGGAAAATTGATTTTTTGGGGGGGGGGATTCTAGGGCAACATCAACTTGAAGCTTTCCTCTAAAGTACCACTTCAGTACAATGTATGGTTGTATATCTAGTAATAATATTGACGTACTTTAGAAATATTGTTAGAATTCTAAACTTGAAACAAATCGGTTCATAGGAAGTATGATCAACGCAGAGGTCCCCGATTCGAATCCAGCATGCTGCCCTTAGATTTTCTCTTCCTAGGAGCCTCTACAACTCACTGTACGGTGATGAGCAGTGTTGTCTGTAGCTACAGAACACTGCTTGGAGGCCGGCAGTGCACTGAGTATGCTCCGGAAGAGCACAATATATCTTTCTGGTCGCATTGAGATAATCCCCTACAACAATCCACAATTCACTATGTAAACACATTCAATTTCTCCCACCTATGCTAACCAGTATTACATATTATATAAATATAGTGCACTCCACCTTCCCCTCACCAATGTACATTTTTTGGCCAATTCGTCGCCATTATTCTCCACCTTCTGAGTTTTAACTTTGTTCAAACTTCTCAATGTCATTCATATCATACGTCGATATATCCCTACGTATAGAATTTTTCTTAACAGCTTTTCCAGCTTTATATGTGGCCTAGTATTCCCTATCATTTACTTTTTAATACGACTCTAAATCTGTTTGTTCATAAAATGCTCTCAAATCTGTGTTTCGTCTGATTTTCTTTTGCCCTCGTTCATTTAACGGGCTGAAGTTTCCGTTGAATGTTTCTTTACCTTATGTATTCACTGTATTGTGTAAGCATCTATATTTGGTTCACAAGCCTGTGTAGCCTGTGTAGTATTATATGTTAATCAGATTTCTTAATCTTCATCAATTAAAAGATTCTTGCCCATTTTGTTGGATAGATTTTGAAATCAATCACTAAAATATTGATAATAGAATGTTACCTACATTCTGTACACATCTTGCTTCAAATATATCTTTACGAACCATGATGATCGTGATTTAGAGCTCGCTCATTTAAAAATTCAGAGAATTTCAATCAACCACCCTCTAATACTTTTGTAAATGAATATTTTAGTGTTTCTGGATAATTCTTTGATACTGATGCCTTTTACACTGTAAAAAAACTCTGTTTCATCCTAGAAAATATGAGATCGTAGCTCTTTGACGTCATCATTTTGCTATGTTATTAAAGTATCCCAGTACTTCATGTCCCGACATATGGGTTAGTTTATTAAAGCTGTGTGTGATCTTCGCATATACTGCTTTCACTTCGTTTAAAGTAAGGTCTAGCCTTCTCAGACGCTGCTTCAAATTCTTTCAAATGCCAGGATTAAAATAGTCAAATGCTGAATTATCTGTTACAAACAGTTCTTCAGGATTCGTCGGGGTTTTATGCAAAGTTTAAAAAAATTGTTATTGAATTTCTTTCCGTAAATTATTGAAGACTCGGCCGGAATTACCATTCTAACGAGTTTCGTCCCTTAACTGTGGGCTTCCTTTTATTAACGTATATGTTTGCTTAGCACTCCAGATGTTTGAAGATCTCTTACAAGCCAGAGCTCTCAGTGCTCCCTCAGGCTTGCTTGGAACACTTCGGCTAAAGACAATGTTGATCTATCCCTTTTGAAAACATTTTTTTATTCTTCCACTTTCCGTTCAAGATTATCCTACACATTCATTCTTTTTGTTTACCTTTTTGTCAAAATTATCGCTAATAACTTATAAAGCCATATAAAGCAGTATAATTCCTCCACAATTAAAACACCAGGATTATCCACTTTTAGTGAATACTCTAGATTTATAGCTGTTGATCTTATTTTCGTCTTTTTTTACTTTGTCTATATCCAGACAAGTGACAGTTGACAACAATATTATGCAATTTATCTAAATCCCTTGCATAGTTTATTTATAAATTCGATTCGTTTGATACGAATAAATTTTTGCTGATTTGTGATTTGCTGATAGAGGAAACGTAATAGCAGTTTTTTTTTTTTTAATCTTTTAAGGGATTTTCAGTCTTGATTGTTATTAGTTTTGAATTTTTTTTTTATTTATCCTAAGCCTTTTAAAGAAATATTAGCCATGCGGCGTCGGGCTATCCAATATCTTTCTATTAAAGTAACTTTGTCTGTAGTTTTCCTGTCGGATTTCCGTATGTCCTGAAGTGCTGACCTAGCAAGTGTTTGGGCAACCCACATTGTTTTGTCAGAAAGTGCCACGTCAAGCGTGGGGAGATTTTTCCCTTCTTCCAGCACTAAAGTTTCTCATCATATGCCTCTGTTTATGGCTGCATATGTCGTCTCTCTTGTCTTGCTTCCATAACAGCTTTGAACTATCTTCTGGCAGTTTTAGAATGGATATGTCTGGCTACTTTATTTTTTGCGCACAATAATAATAATGTTAAATCGCGTCTGACTATTCCCTGCTAGCAAGACTTTGGAAGCTATGTAATAACGTAAAGTCACGAGACAGCCCTCTGATGCATCATAAGCTGAGTGAGTGCTTATGCCGATCCATCCATTGATGTTCCTTAGTTATTTACGACAATTGGTACAATCCTTGGACGGGGAAATACTTAAGAGTTGCTGAAGTGAGCTTGTTCACCTCCAAGTTTTGACGAACTACAAGGCTTTATAAGTCTCGCAAGCATGACTTGTCTGGGCGCGGGATTTAGTCTGATTTTAATGTAATAAAAGTTCTAATTGTTCAAACATTGATTAGTGTGAAATTTTCAAATTTTCTTTAGGCCGTGAATGTTAATAGTATAGAAGGAACCTTAAAGAGTCTTAAAGGGAGTTAAAGAATCTTTCAATTGTTAATTACGTTTTACTCTCTTGAAATTAAAAATGTTTACAATTGAATATCTTGGAGTCTCCCATCGTAAACATGCTAATATCTCAATTTTGATATTGAACTATATACATTTCCAACTGAACAACAATTACAATAAACAAAAGGACATTTGGCAGAGCTAAAGAAAAAATATCTTCGTTTTATATAAACAGGTTTCACACACCCTAAGTGTTCTTTCTCGGAAACTAGATGAAGGAGTGTATCGTGATCCTCGAAAGAATTTACTGTAACCTTTAAAAATTTTCATTTCCCCATCGTTTTAATGTTTCATTAAAAATGGCCAAAACTTAACTATTAATTATATTTATTAATTTCTATAGAATTCTTCACAGTTCTTCTTAACTTTGCATAAATCATATCACATAAATAGGTTTCATAATGTTTCAGATTTAAAATGCTATAGTAAATTAAAAAAAATAAAATAAAATAAAGATTTATTATTATTGGTCTCCTCACATCTTTGTAAGAGGTCCCAGTTCTGTAATAAATGGCACTTAAGGGACGCCTGAGATTTATAAGTCAAAATGTAATTGCTGTGCTGGAAAAAATTTTGATATATTTTATTATATCACTAGTTTATAGGTTTTTTTTTCTTTGTTTCTGGTGTAAATAGTTTTAATATTTATTGAATAATAGATTAGTGGAATAAATTGTTTAAAATATTTATATATTCAACTCGCATTATATATTTTTTTTTGTTGGGAACATTGGCGATTTTGCCTTTTTTATGTTGCTTTAATAATCCTAAACAAACTGAAAGTAGATATTCTCAGAAAATTTCCTCAGATTTTGCCTTTTATTCATAAATAAGAAATAATCTCGTTGTGAAAAACTTATTCTTCAGCAATTTCCTAAAATTCAAATTAAGAATATTTTTTGGAAAAATCAATGGAAATTGATTTCGCTGTTTTCTTGACCGAGAAAATAATCCATTGAGAAACTCATATCTTTCCGTAGTATTTAAAATTCTTACATTAAAAATTTTACTTCATAGTTATTGTGGCTGGTTCCGCAAAGCTGGAAAGCATCAGAGAGATATTTTCCGTGATAGCATGCTTCTTTTTTGTGGTCATCGACCGGTTTGTAGCGTTCGCCCATCATCAGGAGGATGCATTTTGTCAAACAGTGTGATATGATGGGTGAACGGCAGAAACCGGTCGATGACCACAAAAATGAAGCAGGGCTATCATGGAAAATATCTCTGAAAATTGTCTTCATGTTTGAAATTTTTAATAAATAATTTAATTGTTCTCAATATTGAATAATTTGTGGAACTATATATTATATAGATAAGAGAAGAATGTAGAATACAGAAAGATAATTAACATGAGATTCTATTAACGGTCACTATAGTTATTGCATCAGTCAAAATGCAACAATAAAAATGTGGCAGTTTAATGATGAGCCTAACGAAGGTAACTCTTCGTTGATCAATGGAAAATCAATTTTCCTGTATCAGCATTCGTATGCAGTCATTGTAAAGTTGGTTGAAGGAAAACTTGTCGAACAATTTTTGAGAAAATCTGAAAGCAATTTAATAAAATTGCAGTTTTGGTTATCTGATTTAGGTTAAATTTAGAAGTGGATATAATATACAGCGTATTTTCTTTTTGTTCCTTTTCCACAAATTTACGTACGTGGAATTTTTTTTTCCGGCGCATCATTAGCGCCTCTCACACAGTTTTCTTCTTGAACTTTGTCCTCAACAGTTGGGTGGGCACTATTCTTCATTACCTCATGGCAACTGACGCAATACCTTGTCTAGCAAGGTAGGTGGTGCTTCCGGTTTAGATCACAGTTCCACGCATCCCCTCTTACATCATCAAACCGGTCGACGAGGGGGAGTGCGGATATCTTGGTTGTGCCATCCCTTTATCTGCGTATCATTTGAGTGGTGTATTGTTACTGATAAATAAGTGAATTGATAAAACCCTAATTGAGTTGCTTGCCTACCTGCTTTTTATTGTATTTCACTTTTTTATTCATATTTTCAAACTTATTTTTATCTTCTAAGATCTTAAACTTACTATCAGATAGACTCAACTCTTTTTCATTTTATATTTTCTTTCTTCTTTTCTAAAGGCTATTTGCGTGTTCGGGAATACTTTAGTAAATTTTCTTCTCCTTGAAAGTTTCCTAAATCTATTTTGGGTGTAGTACTCTTATAAATACTCCTACATCCCTTAAAATGAATTAAATCTAAAAAAATATATACACTACACTCATTCACACAGTCATTTACGCCAATAAATACATTCACACTAATAAATACATGCACACTAATAAATACGATCGTACTAATAAATACATGCATACTAATAAATACAAGCAAACTACATTCACACAGAGGGGATAGTACTCGATATTCCTCTCCCCTTTTATTAAACCTAACCTAAACCTAGCCTAGACTGTATAGTAATATCCAATTCTTTTCAAAAAAGCAAATAGCCTCGTTTTATACGAAAACCCTTCTACTAACACTGCGCGCCAATCATGTGGCAGGCCTGCCTGTTCCCTATAGTGTCGCAATGCCTGACATCCTTCCAATATGTGACAGTCAGTCTTTCTCTACACCATGAGCATCTCGGTCTTCTAGACCCTACGAGGAGATGACCATGTGTCAAACGAGTATGTCCAATCCTCAGCCTTGTGATTATGACAGATTCACGCCGCGGAATGTTCTCAGCTGGTGCATTTCGTACATTTGGTTTAATACGAGGAAATTAATAATTTGATATCAGTGAAAAGTCGGTCGGGTCGGAGAAACTTCCCAGATTTCTGCATTTCCACCCCTCAGTTAGTAAGGTAATATTAAAAAAAAAAAAATCCATACAGTCTTGAAGCTCAATAAATGCGCAACTTTTTCCTATAATTGGGGGACTCATTGATTCATTAATCATTGAAAAAATACAGTTGAAAATGTTAACAAAAATTATCGAGAACGAATTTTGTAGACAATAAAGTAAAAATTTCATAGTTTATAAGAAATGTTTTGAAGCCCTAGGTTAAGTAAATTTATAAGAAATTAAATGCTCTTTCGTTTGGAATAAACAGATTTGTTGTAGGATAAAAGGTAGAAAAATTACAACCGTTTGTATGGTGAAAAACGTGAATGTTGATGGAAAAGTTAAAGATGCAAATATCTTGGACACTATTGAGAATCTGGCCAGAGTGAATAGAACATTTTTTTGTTGCATTTGAGATGCTGAATCACCTCCCGAAGTTTCAACCTCTGCTTCGTGTTCACCCTATATAGGGAAATATAATGTTATTATAAATGCTGCGACTATCATTGCTGAGGTGTGTTGCGGGGAACTAGGTTCGATTTCCTTGGTTTTGGATTTTATTTGATATAAGTATTGATAGGAGTAATTATATAAGGTTTGTTTGATATCTGCTTCATTCCCACGACTCCTTTCCGTACTTGGACGTAATGCTGGCCGGATAAAAAAAACCATCAGTTTACTTACTTCGAATTCAAGTCTGACCGGAAACAATTCCAGCATCAACTTGAGCCAATGCCATTCGCTAAAAACATTTTTTTCGTGTTCTGTGACTTCAACACATATATTTCCGTTGAAAATTTGACGCAATCAAAATATATATATATAAAATACGTATGTATAAAATATAGCTTTAAAGCACATTAAATATATAACATTTACAGTTGGCATTTATTGTGCTTTGAAATAAAGTGTAAATTACTTGTTAGAATTGTTTAATGAATGCGACGTTCATGTAAATTTATATGCATGCATGATCTACGGTCCTCTTTGTACTTTACATTTTAATGTATTACATCCTCTATTTTAATATGAAAGCTTCATCATTATCCATATATTTGTCACTGGATTTTTAATTACATTAAATGAAAATATATAGCGGATTACATTTCACGGTATTCTTTTCAATGTTGTGATTTAATTTGATTTAGTTGTATTATTTTATTTGCTTTGATTTATTTTGTTTTATATGTTTTTGTTTATTTATTTTATTTTATATTTTTAAATATTACTTTGCATTTTTGTTTTGTTTTAAATTTATTTGTTTATAAATCTAATATCTTGTTTATTTATAAAGCTAACTTATTCTATTTATCAATTTATTTATTTTAATTAATAATTATTCATAGATGGTAATATTGGAGCAAACATCCTTGGTCCAAAATTAAGAGTTATCAGAGAAGGCAGCAGTCTAACTTTGATCTGTCATGTGAAAACAAAGCCAGGATACGGTTACAAAGATCCACACAGGCCGCCAAGATTGGTTGACTGGTTACACAATGGGAAAATTATTTTATTTGTAAGTTTCTCTTCTATTTAAAATAAAATAATCTTTTCCTAGTTTGTAGTTTTGTATTTTTCTTATTTTATTTCAATTTTCCAACTACAATAAAAGATGGTAAACATAGTTTAAAATAACCAGGAAATTCTAGATTCGGCAAATCATATAATGGTAACATTCATCTAACTTGTTTATTCATCAAAAATTAAAGCAGATCTCTAGGCCATTTTCACTTCAGTCGCCACGAATGATGTTGGAATGGAGTCGTTCAATTAGTGGGATTGGTATTTTCTTCTATGGATGATTAAAATCGGGCAAGAAAAGAATTTCGCTAGATCATGAATGAAAGGAATTTTAAGGTCGTTATAGTTAATGACATTTGGACACAAACCGGGGAGTATTTTACTGTTTACTCTGAAGATTTTTAATTATAGGGTTTGTATACGCTGATTTTTTTTTTGGAAATTTTAGTCGTATCCCATAATATAGAGATCGATCTAATGAGTAGTAAATATTATAACAATCTTGAATTGAATTTGAATTTTGAAATTTTGAATTTTAAAAAGAGTTTAGAAGTCGATTAAGGTGTTTTGAAATAAATTTATAGTGGTTACTAGTTTGGAGTGTCCTCACGCGTTGGTCTAGTCGCTAGCGCACTCGTTTTTCGTGCTAGATTCAGGGTTTGATTCCCATGTGGGCAAAGTCGGTGTTGACACAGCATTGTGATAAAAAGTGGGAAGCTACAGTCAGTAGCGCCCTAGGTAGCGAAGGCCGGAACTAAACGGCGTGCTTACCACACGCCCTCCCACTCAAATCGCCGTCTTGCAAGCCTTGGTCCTTCATGGGCTGCTTGCGCCATAGGATTTTTTTTTTTTTTTTTTTTTTTTTTTTTTTTTTTTTTTTT
>JAAEAF010010431.1:0-22316 GCA_011037195.1 Triatoma infestans
TGGCAGGTGGCGGCAGGGTAGGGGCAATGTTGAGAAAGGAGGAGTATGAGGTTCGAAAATGTTTTTGTCCCAACTGTGTCGGCCAGGACAAACGTTTCTATTGTCAGCTGGCATAGTATTATACTAATGTCGGATGCCCCCCTGGGACCTCTTATCTGGCCGCCTGTCGTCGGTCTCCTAGTTAGTGTATATATATATATATATATGTACAACAGGGGCTGCAGGGAGAGAGAGAGTGAGAGATCGAGTCTCCCTCCAGCTGACTTACCCCCTCCCAGGCCTATTATTTAGCGTGACACCTCTAGGCAGTTTGTACTACTGCCTCCTCGATATAATTCCAACTAAACAATACACTTATACACGCACACGTAAAACAGTAACACACTGAGCTTTTACTAAAACAATTTTGCTTACAAACATATACACAAACAAGCTCAGAAAACGAAATATTTACTCACAAATAGCATCCTTTTCTAGTGCTCTCTACTTCATAAAATATATTAAACATATACCTGTCGTTTTCCTTTTCCTTTTCACCCCTTCTCACACAATATCTCTAGTATTATAATACACGCAGACTAGCTAACTAAAAACTGACGTGATACCTGTCGAAGTTACCCCGGTGATATCTGGGAAATGGATTTAGAGGGCAACAGAGAAAGAGAAGTTAGTCTCATCATCAAATAGTATTAATAAATGCGATAACATCTACAAGTTATATTTTAAAATAAATTTTGATTAACTCATCGTTATCAAAACAGGATTATTAATTCCCCACCACCACCCCTCCATTCACAAGGAAAAGAGGTTTCTATATTAAATCTAAATATTAATTCCTTATACGAAACTATCAATGCCAAATTACTATGTAGGCGTATACTAAAACTGACTATATTGTTTCTAGAATATTTAAAAATGGTTTCTATACCGTAATAAAAAATATAACCCGGTATTTAGATAAATGAAAAAAAAAATTCGTGAGAAACACACATTCAACTTTTTCTTACTGCAGTTAATCATTTTAAATTAGACAAATTTTGATTACTTAAACTTGGAAACCGTTTTACTCCATTGCTCAAACATAAATATAAAGATGATGTTGAGGGGTACATGTTGATTAGGATTCTTGGCAGATAGAAAACCAAACACCGCTAAACACCGTAAAAAAAAAAAAAAAAAAAAAACAAAAAAAAGTGACAATAAAAGTGAAAATTTATATTGTGAATTAGAGTACCAAGTTTAAAAAAATCCATGCAGCCATTTTCGGAGGGAAGAAATAAATTTCCCCCCCTCCCACTCCCCCCAAGAAACTATAAGCCTATTCTGTAAAGTCGCACTTCCGGTTAACCCATTTTCTTCAAACTTGAAATTGTAACAACACTTCTAAATAAATCAATATTATTACGTACAAGTGGGTATTTTAGAGAAAAGTTTAACGCTACTCTATTTCTCTAGAATCCAACAATAAAATCCATTTTCCGGGGAAAATGTTACAAATGAAAATGATAGCAATTTAGGTCTGTAGATAGTATACGAAATTTCAAGAAAATCGTTGAAACTGTTTTCGAGAAAATATCGAAAATGTGAAGAAAAAAACATTCAGTAAAGTCGCCTTTTTGGTTGATAGATTTCGTCCGAAAACTTTGTGTCACATGCGCTGATTATCTATCACGTGTCGTCACTGGTTAAAAACATTCATTCTTACTAAAGGAACTTCAAAATATGCATTTTCTGGTGAAAACTCGATTTCCAAAAGCTAGATAGCTGCTTGTCCACCCCTACCACTTTAAGTTTATTTCAACAAAAATCGTAAAGTTTGAGTTAAATGAAAATATTATGTCATTTTATATATAACTGTACTATCAGGTCTAAGAAAAAGAAGTGTAAGTGTCGCACACCAGATTTTGTTTTTAGTTGTGTCTAAGGCTTGCTCAGAAAGTAGTTCCGTTAATGGCCCCCCCAAAAAAAAAATTCGGCTGTAATCTTTGACTGCGAAAGAAGTGTTGCGTTCGAAATCTGGAGTGTGTGGAATGTGACAAATAGAAAGTAATATAACGAGATATTTATTGGTAGTAAAGTGTAATATGATCTAATAAATCTGCGGGCCTATCCTCAACCATACAATAATTCTATAGAAATCAGAATTTAAATTAAACAAATTAAATTTGTAATTTATCTAACTTAAATGTTTGTTTCCACAAACTGATCCGGCTAGAAAGCTCGAACCATCGTGTTCCAGGGTGCAGAAAATTGTAATTTGTGAAACTAATTTTATATCAGATATTTATCTACACTAGGAATAATTAGTGATGATCTATTGAAGTCATCAAGAATATTGGATAAAACGGGCTGTAAAAATAATTACAGTTCCTTCCAGTTTCTAGTTTCAGAAGTTCCTTCCAAAATTCATTCCCATTTTAGGTATACATAGGTAAAAAAAATCTGGTGTGAAACACTCAGACAATTTCTCTTACTCCTGTTCTCACAAATTATAATTGATAAATTTTATAGTTTGTGTACCAAATTTAACGAAATTCGTCGAAAACTGAAAAAACTCTTCAGTAAAAGGCACTTCCGGTTTACTAATCTTCTTGAAATTCAGAATTTTGGCCATCTATTTATTTCTAATTAATTTTGTTTGGATGATAGAATTGTATAATCAACTGTGATAGCACTTTAGAGAAAAACATAACCCAACCCCTCCCCTAAAAGTGCCCTTAATGAATGAATTTTCCCAGAGAAATGTTTTAAATAAAAGTTGTAGATCTTTGCATGTTTAGTTTATATACGAAGAAACAAGCAAATCATCAGAGCTATATTTGAGAAAATTGGGAAAAAGAGAAAAAGTGGTAAAGTCTGGTTATCCGATTTTTTCAAATTCGGAATTTCAACAACATATTTAATTCTAATTAACATTATTTAGATGACAAGAATTGTCTAATAAACTGAAATAGCATTTTAGATGCAAACCTAACCCCATCCCTCCCCTAAAAGTGCCCTTAAATGCATATTTCCGGAGAAATGTTTCAAATAAAAGTTGTAGCTCTTTGTATGTGTGAGTTGACCTGCCAAGTTTAAAGAAAATTGTCGGAGCCATTTTTGAGAAAATCACAAAAAGTAAAAAAATCCAACAAGTAAAGTGATACTTCCGGTTGAGGAATTTTGACAGATAACGTTCTGTCAGATCCCATGGTGATACCTAAATGGAATATCATGTTTCAATTTTCTACGGTTTTTCTATTTTGAGCTATGCGTTGGTTTTTTTCACTACATACATAATTACGTACAACATTACATACATAACACACACACACCACCACACCACACACACACAGACCATTTGTTAAAAACCACTTTTTTGGACTCAGGGGACCTCAAAACGGATATTCCCGGTGAAAACTCGATATCGAAAATTTGACACGATTACAATACTTCCTCTTACTAGGGGAGTAAGAGAAATTATAAAAAGGGACAACTATCATCTATTGGTCATATTCATCAATATGAAATAATTAGCGAATTAGAGAATATTGACTAAAACTTCTATTCTGTAATATAAAACTACACTTTTTAACTTATAACTGTTTAAGAGCCAGTGAACAAAAGAAGGAAATGAAGATCACAATTTGTTATCAATGTTTCTTTCTTTCTAAAATAACAGGGTCCAAAAAAAAAAGAAGCAATTATGGATAAAAAGTAAAAAAAGGAAAATAATAACAATGATACGCGTAAAGATGCTTTTCTAAATCCTGTGTAACATTACTTTTCATGATCACAACTTCAGATAATGTCATATTGTTTTCTTTCGAGCATTTCCCATATGACAAAGGTAAAAATACAGCCAATGATATTTTTCGTTACTATTTGCTTATAACACCGTTTTATATTTCTTCTTGCACTGTTTTATTATAGAGTAAGAGTAAATAGTACGCGTTTGTGACAAATTTCTGAAACTGAATTTTCTGGACATCATAAATTACCGGAAATAAATGTCTAGAAATCCCTTGAGTAGGAAAAAATGTTTTTTAGTGAATGATCACTTTTAGGAGAAGCGTGTGGTTGTTTTTCTCTAAAGTGCTATCATAGTTGATTATAAAATTCTGCCATCCAAACAAAATTAATTAGAAATAAGTAGATAGCCAAAATTCCGAGTTTCAAGAAAATTAGTAAACCGGAAGTGCACTTTTACTGAATAGTTTTTTTTTTCAGTTTTCGACGAATTTCATTAAATTTGGTACACTAACTATAATGTTTGTCAAATTACAATTTTGAGAACTGGAGTAAGAGAAAGTTGTGTGAGTGTTTCACACCAGAATTTTTTTTGCTAATTATCGTGACATTTTGAAAATTTTCAAACTTCACTTACAGTGAAAAATATTTGAAGTAAAAATTATCTTTTTAGAAATTTCGAAGAGGATTTCTAAGGATTAATTGGAGAAAGGAAGCGGATAAACCCATTAGAACAGGTGAACATAGACAAGTACGGCAAATAACCAATGTCTATCATCCATTCACTTCTTGTGGCGATTGTAACTATGTTTCTTGTCCATGAATTGTCCTAAGTGTAAAACATGGTCTTATAGTGGTTCAAGAGTTTGTTGTTAAAGAAATAAATACTAAAGAAGGGAGGCGAACATTGTGTTGGCAATCGTTTCACGATTTGTTCGAGGGTAGTTAAATGAGTTTCAAGTTTCAGGAAGTAATGACAACAAATTCATGAGTGGAAATAATAAGTATAATCTAAAAATGAATATTAAGTTGTTTCAGGATCCTGTACTGTAAACATGTCGAGGCCGAGGACATTTCACAGTAGTACTCCTACATTTACTGGTAGCTAAGGGCTCATAGAAGTAGGGAGTCCTGACTGAATCTGAAGGCTCAACAGGATCGAAAGACTACAATTATGATAAAAGTTAATTTTAAAAGAATAGTGCTAAATATTTATATGAGATGAATATTTGAGTAGATCCATATTTTATGTGGAAAGTATCAGAGAATAATGGAAGAGGATATAAATAAAAATACAATTATTTTTTGACAATATTCTCCATTTAAAAATCATACAGTTTATGTACAATAATAATTATATTAGTAAGATTTTTTTTATTATTTTTATGGTAGAGGAAAGGCACAGACATAATAATAAAATGAATTCAGACATTTCACATTTATTAGTTTTGACCTATAAAATATGTATTTAATAAAATAAATTAAATGAAAATGAAACATCAACAAAGTATTAGTAATAAAATGCGGAAACAGCCGTAATGTGGGAGGGGGTCCAGGAACACCCGGGCTATACAGAATTGTCTCTGTCACAATAACTAAGCAGTAACCGAGATGAAATATAATTTTATTATTCATTAAATTGGGCAATAACCCGAATGGTTAATGTCTGAGGACGTTAACTGTTATGAACCGGTGCCACCCTCCGAAGTTGGGGGCAAACCGGTGCGCGGGAGGGGGACGAGATGGATCGTTAAATTCAAGAACAATCTTAGTAGGGACGTCATAGCTACAGCTATAGAGAGGAAGGGCTTGGTAAGGTCCTTTCCCGTTAAGCCCAAAGCAAAGCTATAGAGAGGGTAGTGGCGACCAGAGGCATACAACAAATTATGAACTAAAGGATAAAAAGTACTAAATTCTCAGAGTAAGCAATATTTCCGACGACTAAAGAAAGAGTTTTTAAAAGGGAGGTGGTGGCGGTGGATAGAAGGAAAAGAACGCCATAACGGTACTGTTGTAAAATTTTAAATTGCATGTCGTTCTCATTAGAAAATAAAGTTCTTTTCTGGGAATGAAGCTTTAAACAGTATGGGATGGTGTTTAGGAGGCAGTGGAGAAGAGTGGTGGTGCCGAAGTAAGGGGGGCGAGTATGCGCGCAGAAAACTGTAAATTAAAATTACTTTCTAGGGAGCCGTATTTCGTTTTATTTTGATAATTTATAGTCTCATTAACCAGTCCATTTATATAGTCTTAAAAATGGAGAAGAAAACATTTCAATTTATAATTCAGAAGAAATGGACGGCAAAACAAAGAAGGGTGTTGGAAAATGTTCGGTGAGAAGGATTCTTGGTGATATAGTTTAATTTAACGGCATTGAATGTTAAAATAATATAATGACGGCAAACCGAGCTCACACTATTATAACAATCATTTATTTAAGTAGTTGTAGAAGGGCTTGGTTATTCGTTAGCGTGGCATTATCCCGGCTACATACAGCTAGATACTGTAGGTATCTGACCAGGAGGTTAATAAGTGGAGGACAGCTAACTGCCATAATGACAAGTGTGAACTCCCAGGGCTACTTTGACCCAAATATGTGTTAGACCAATTAGACGTTTATATATACGACGAGAGGGTCTCTGCACCATAAAGGCAGTGTATATTCTAACCTCTATGACATTAAACCTCTATGACATTAAACATCCCAAACATTACTGTCCACTTAATTAATATACACCTCTCCCTCCACTAGTACCTGTTGTTATAATCTACACGTCTATTAAATGACTATATTTCATCTTAAAGAACTAGAAAATTATTTTCCCGCTATTCATAAAATTATTGGTGGAAAAATTAATATTTATTAATTGAAAGAAACAAAGTGATACTGGTATTTTTATTTCTGCCGTTATTTTAAAACATTAGCTCGAAATCGTGAACGACTGTGGACCTTATATAGCGTTATCTGGGCCGTATAGTCGTACGGTTGTGACGCCTAGAGACGTTTTACCGAAATCTTCAGAGAGAGATTCGAAAAAAGATTTTAATTTAGTGAATTTGAATGAGAGGATTATTATTATTATTCACAGAAGGGGAGGGCAAACCCTACGCTATCCAAAGCCTCCCAGGGCCCATATAGCTACCCCTAAAGAATAAAAACCACTGGGTCTAGAACGAAAATCCAGGCCCAGGTTTTAACCATCTAAGTTTCACCACAGACGAACAAATCGGACCAAAACCTTAAAAGGACACAGCTTAAGATCCTCTACCGATATCCTATTCCGGCCGAAGGTCCTAAACCTAATCTCCTCACAGCCAAACAATCCGTCATCAGATGCATGGGTGTTTCCTCCTTCGTCTCACAAACTCTACAAAAGGGGTCAGGCATGAGTCCCATTGTATAGAGATGTCTCCTTAAACCACAATGCCCAGTGAGGAATCCAACCAGATGCCTGAGGGAGGTCCGTGAAAGACATCGGACCCCGCTACTCAAAGCTCCGTCCGGACCCCCAATGAGCATTTTAGACTGCCGACAACCCACTGCACTCATCCATAAGGATGAGTGCTGTGAGGTCATCCACGTCTGAAAGCCTGATAAACATGTGCCAGAAGACACACCAACAGCAGGCTCTGGACCAATGAAAGGGAGAGAGGCACCTAATTTGGCAACCTATCCACCTCCTCATTCCCAAAAATTCCCATATGACCTGGAACCCAGACCAGAAGCACATCCTTTAATGAAGAAAGATCTTCCAGTATTTTAGAACATTCCACCACCAATCTGGAAGTGAAGACACATGAATTAAGTGCCTTTTCAACGCGCCTTGGCTGTCCGAGCAGGAATCAACACCTTTTAATAGTGTTTACGCACCTCCTCATCCAAAATACAGCAAAGAATTGCATAAACCTCAGCCTGGAAAACGGTGGCCCACTCACAAGAGGCGCTACCAAATGGTCTCCCGTCTCAAAATAGACGGCAGCCCCAGACCTACCATCCATCCTGGAACCGTCCGTGTAGCCGGAGATAATTCTCAGGAATCACCCCAGACGGACCCAAGGTTAACCAATCTTCCCTAGAAGGCAACCTAACCCTGTAGGAATGACCAAAGACAAAAGTCTTCCAATTCCTATCAGAAGGAAATCCTTAAAAGCATCTCACGATAAATGGTAGAATGACCATATCGCTTACCCTGCCAAAAACCTGCCTGTTTAATTCTGTAACAGGCTTTCATTGCGAATGAGAGGATAATTTGAAATGATATTTTAGTTAGCGAAACTTGACTTTGATCGAGGTGAAGAAAATTTTGTGGTCGAATATGAAACTTCATTAATAAGATTCAAGACTAAACGGAAGCATTGATTGTGGTGTGTAGGATGAAGGAGTTATTTATGAATGGGGGTTTGAGTGTTTGGATTTCCAGGATAATTTGAGTCTGTTTATCCGTTTTTGTTATGCAATGGCTTGTTGATTTTTTTCAAATTCATTTAAAATGGTTGTTCCGTTTTTCAGTCTATTTGTTGCATTTACTTGAAAATCTTAGAAAATACTGAACGAATTTCTCCGTGTCTTTATGCAAATTCTCCAAAGGAAATATAGAGTAAAGTCTGCCTACACCTTTCCCAAAGCAATCTAAATTCTTGTCCTTTAAAGTATCAGTTCAATATATTTTATATTCTGCAACCTCATAAGAAGTACTGGGAGTAACCATTTCTTCATGAACTCTCACACTAGATCTACAATCCATTAGAGGAAGTTGATGTGTGCAACGTTTGGGTTCTTGTGCAAAATCTAGTTCTTCACCACGTACGGATTCTTTCATAGTTACGTACTATACTGTACACTTCCTAGACGACTATATAATCTATACATAGAAAATTGATAACACATGAGGGAGCCACAATAGATATTTCAGGTGGCATTGGAATTGTCTTTATACCTATGGTTATTTAAATGAATTAGCTCTACTACTTTCAATGATGGAAGTGTTAATAACAGAAACACATTATAAAACCACTATAAGCGTCTATATAGTTGATCACTATCAAATGAAAGTTAAAGTCCAATTATATCTTTGCTTCATTAAATTTATTCAAAATTTTTCTATAAATATTAATAATAGAAATAGCCAAAGAAAAGAAGTGAGGGTAAAAGTGGAAATACCTCGGTATTGACAGAAAAAAAAGAAAGAAGACACTTCATGTCAGGTTATAATGGAGGTTACATTATACATAATGATGGTATTATTGTTCTTTACATCGCCTTTTATTCTTTGGTATAAACCGCGCACCATCACCAAGACGACATATCTATAAAGCTTCGGTTATATTGCAACAACTTCATTTCTTCGTAAAAAAAAAAAGTAAAAAATTACCGGTAAAAATGTGCACACTTCTTAAGCATTGTTTTCTAATGTTATAGGTACGAAACTTTCATTACACCTGTAAAGTTACGTTAAATTTTTTTTGTTTTTAATGTGAGTAGTTTTATTAGCGTCTTTAATAAGTCATGGTGTTTTTTTCTACTTGAACTTAAGATTTTCTCCTGAGACAGACTAACTTCTTGAAGTATACAAAGAAATTCCTTTCTTAATACTGAAAATTGTTGATCATTCATCAATAATCGATTAATTAATTTACATTTTTGTTTATTAGTTAATTTTTTTCATAATTGTTTTTCTAAGAGATGCAAAAAATTGTTTGACTCATCAAATAGAAATCTTAAATTATTAAAAATGATTTTGAGAAGAAAGCTTGGAATGGAGGTAAGAAAGAACGTCTGAAGGACAGGAAATAAAACGTAATTAAACAGAACCTTTGGCAATGCGATATAGAAGGGAATCAATTAGGAAACAAAGGGAGAAATTGCAAAATACTGCTAATGCCACTAACTAGAGAATCCTCTCGGATTGTTTGATCACTCCATCAAGCAGGTAACACGAGAAATTATGAGGTTATTTTGACCACTGTACATAACCATGGATTATTATGAGCCGGAAATAAGACTGTTGTAGCTTCATATAGCCTAATTAACTAAATTATTAGTCTAATTTAAGAAAGAATTCTGCAAAACTTTGTTATCATCTGTAATATCGAGATAAATCTCGAAATGTAAATATCTTTAGTGTTTACGAAAATTACCGTTTGATAGAGTATTTTAATATTCCTTTGAAAATCCAACCCGTAGTGAATAGCGATTTAGCGAGACTAAATCGAAGAAAGTAGGTGACCACTGACAGTACTATAAGTCTCAGAAGAAATAATTAAGATTTTAGTCTTGATACTCTCAGAGGAAGTCAGTTCTTATATCATCCTCTGCGGACTCCTTATCTGTTACAAAATGAATAGCAGATTCATCATGCATCTTGTCGATTGTATACTAAGAACAGATACTAGGAATACGGTGAGAAACAAACCATAAGCTAATCCTTACAAAAAGATGAATAAAACAATTTATGTTCAACGGCGTGATTTCAATTGTTTTAGTAATAAACAGGCGCCGTGTTAGGGTATGGTATGGCCTTAACTTAGTGGTAAGGGTAAGGTGCTGCTAGTTTGCTGGAAAAAGAAGTAGTATCATTCCTGGTTTTGGCTTTGAATTTAGGTGATATATTAATAAGAAGTAAGACGTGTTAATGGAAGTTTTTCCACCTGCCTTTGCCCACATCGTGTCATCACCAGTTGAGAGTAAAAGAGGCAGTTACTTTACTCATAGACAGGAGAGAAGTTGATACACGTCAATACACATCGGGCATGCAGAGATAATTGTTATGTGCAACCATTTTTGATTCAGCGTATCCATAAGTACTTATAGACGACTACATTCTGTGTACTAATACTGACACGCAACAAGGAAGCTTCAAAAGATCTTTTATTTCATAGTAGATTTATTTTTGAAGCCTCCTTGTCCAAATCAGTTTCTGCTGGTAAGATACAAATATCTAGATAAGAAATTGAGGAATCTTGAATTTAAAAAATTATTGCATCTGGCGGAGATATAGTTTGACGTATAATTTAATAAAGAGGTATTGTTTTTGTAATGATTTTCTTGCCAATTCTTATTGATGAATGATTTCTATGCATTTTCTCTTTAGTTTTCTACTTTTTAAGTTAGTTTTACTGGAGATATTATGTCAAAGTTTACTGATTATAGCAGAACAAACACAGAGGGTCAGAAAATTTCTTAGAACTCTATTCAGTGAACAAAATCATAGAGACACATAGGTAGATAACGATTACTATAAACATATTTTTGAATTCCCGCAGTTTTAAAATGAATTCACAATTTTATTGCCAAGTTTACAGACGGTCCAAACAGGGCACCTGTGAATAATTAAAATTTATGAAATATGCGAGAGATTAATAATTAATGGGATGGAGTTATTATTAGAGATTATGAACAGGACAGGTGTGTTTGTTTGTGGTTTTGATGCACGTGTAAATATATGACAGCGGGGTGTGGTGGGGGGCGCTGTGAAACTTTGCTTTTACATTGTGGTGAATGACATTTGTAAAATAGGTTTACTAGTTTGGTGTGCGGGGGAGGATTGTCGGCTTTTGTCTGTTTTGTGCGAGAATATGAGGTGTTTTTGGTTTTGAAAATATATATAGTGAAGGGAACTTCTCTCTGTGTAAACATTCTGAGTTTTCCTATACCACATTCCACCATACAACAGCGGTAAAACACTAGAATGAAACAGATCTCCAGCAAGCCATGTAGTTAACAATGATACTGGGTAACTGCGCCAATCATACCTGGGTAAGCGTACTCTAGTATACTTGGCTGTAGTAGTAGTAGTAATAGTACTAGGCAGCCTGTCTATGATGGGGGTTTGGATTGTTACCCCGTGCCATCGTCACATCGCTAAGTTCTCTTACTCTCTCTCTTTCTCTGCATTTGTGTGGGTATTTACTGGTGGATGAGGGCATTATTTCACGGGCCGTTTTGTTTATGACTCATCCGGCGTGTTATTATTGTTGTTGTTGGCCGGATTAATGGGCATACAGATGGTCGAGGTATGGGGTAGGGATCATATAGGACTCTATCTGTGTGCGTATATATATATATATATAGAGAGAGAGACACACTAATACAAAGAAAGAATTACAAACACATAAAGGGGAAAATCTAGTGAAAATCATATAATATATACACACACACATATATATATATATGCCAGGCTAACAGTAATATCACGGTGTACATGTTAAAGCTAAACAATTCACACAAACACGTATATATACGCAGTTTACCCATTCTGATATGGCAATATTGCCAACCTAAAACTAACACACACACACACACAGAGACCATACATACTGACTGATATTACTACAACTAACCAATAAGTAAAGCAGCAACATCAAGTTGTACATACATACACAAATATATATATATTTACAGCATGGAGGGGATAGAAGAGTGTACAGAGTTCTGGCAATCGCAATGAGCCGGAGAGAGAGAGAGAGAGAGAGAGGTAGGTAGGTTGTGGCATAATGGTGCCGGCGGTGCTATTCAGCGAGCGCTGTTTTGTGGTATGGTATACCTCGAGAGCCTGACGCTGCCAGATAACACCTCTACTGAACACAATCGTCAGACCAGTAGCTGAATAAATTGATGGCAGTCACCTATCTCTCAGTCCTACTGCATTATAATGTTGGCAAACCTACCCTCTTCACCATCTATCCACTAGTATTTACAATAGTAAATATTCTGGTTAGTGATGTTGATGTGCATGTCTGCGCTTTATCATGGCATATATATTTGTATATAATATATATATATTATATATATAATAGAGGAGAGAGAGAGAGAGAGAGAGGAGAGAAGAAGTCATAATATTTAACATAAATATACTCCAATCCGTTCGTACAATCATTAACTAAAAAAATGTCTAGTCGAAAAAAAAATTCGTCTATTTTCCTTCAGTATATTAAAATAATTAGTGTGAAACATCCACACGACTTCCTGTTATTTATTATTATAATAAACTGCACCAATTTTCCAATAAACTCGAAAAATTTTACTCTAGTCAAATATAAAAAAAATAGAGATAGTTAGGTAGAGATTGGCTAGTAGTACCCTTGCTGGGTAGAAACAGAATTTGGTTTACACTATAATCCAGAAGAAAGCTCCAAAATATTACATAAAATTAAATAACATTTTAAAATATTACGGCACAAACTTGCATGAAATAATATTAAAATGAATTTTTCCCCAAGAAAAATGTAATAAATAACAAGTTATATAGTTTTGTCTGTGCGTTTAACATTCCAAATTTAAAAAAAAAAAATCATTGTTTTCCGTTTTCGAGAAAATTCCAAAAAAACAAACTCAAAAGTCGACTATATAAAAAAAAATCATACTTCCGGTTAACCGATTTTCTGTAAACTAGAAATTCTAGCAGTGCCATATATTGTATTGAAATGTTACTTTAGAAAAGAAGTTTAATGTTACTATCCTCACAGACACCAGACTCACCTGGAAAGCGCATCTGGAGCATGTTACAAGAAGGCAAAGAAGTCTCTCTGTGGTGTTACTAGAGCCTGTGGGAAAACATGGGGTCTTTCCCCCAAAATGGCCCACTGGCTCTATACGCGGACCATCATACCTGTCCTCACTTATGGGGCAGTGGTGTGGTGGCCAAAAACGGAACAGCAGGTCGCGAGGAAGAAACTATCAGGGGTTCAAAGGCTGGCGTGCCTGCTGACCTCTGGGGGCATTTTACAGTGCCCCAACGGCTGCATTGGAAGTACTGCTGGGGTTACCTCCGCTGCATCTTTTGATACAAGCGGAGGCGAGGGCCAGTGCGTACAGACTAATGAACAATGGCCAGTGGAAACAGAGGAGCTCCCTGGCCAAGCATGTGGACATAACTCAGAAAGTGGACCCTGGCCCTATCTTTAAGATGGCTGGGGAAGAGTGCTGTCCAACATTCCACTTTGAGCTCCCCTTCCAGGTGATTTTCACGTCAAAATCGGAATGGGCTAAAAGTTGGGAAAAACGAGGCCGGACTGGGGGATCCTGGTTTACGGATGGGTCCAAAATGGCCTGCGGTACTGGAGCCGGGATATATGGAGTTAAACCGGAGGTACTCATCGAGAGGCCTCTTGGTAGATACTCCACGGTGTTCCAGGCTGAAGTCTATGCTATCAAGATCTGCGCTGAGGAGAACCTGCGTATGGACCCTAGGAATAGGGAGATATGCATCTTCTCGGACAGCCAGGCTGCACTGAAGGCACTTAGGGCATTCAGAATCACTTCTTCCCTAGTTAGGGAGTGTAGAAATTCTCTGGAAGCGTTGTCCCGGCACAAGATAGTGCGGCTAGTATAGGTGCCGGGTTTAAAGGAAATGAACTAGCCGACCAACTAGCCAGGAATGGCGCGAGTACTCCTTTCTGTGGGCCAGAACCTGTTCTGGGAATAGCCAAAAGTATGGCGAGGGCTTCTCTGAGAGAATGGACTCGGAGAGAACATAATCGTCACTGGAGCAAGTACTGGAGCAAAACACGGCAAAATGGTTATGCCAGAGCTGTGTAGAAGAAGAACCAGAGAGACCCTGGGTTTAAGCAGGTATCAGATTTCTCTGATAACGGGCCTGTTTACTGGGCATGGCAGGTTCAAAAAACATCTGCACAAGGTAGGGTTGGTGGATGTAGAACCCTTGTGCAGATTGTGTCAGGAGGAGGAGGAGACGGCCTCTCACCTGTTGTTTGATTGCGTTGCAATCGGCAGACTGAGGTACGAGATCTTCGGCACGTTGAGACCGGAGGAAATCGTACCCCAGGAAGGACTGGTGGGGAAGGTTTTGGACCTCATGAAGAGGGGGGCTTCCACTACTAGGTATTGAGGGGTTGACACAATAAGCCTCAACGGGTAGGCTGCAATGCCTGGGTCTGAGTCCCCCCCTGCATCAATCTAATCTAATCTAATCCTCACTGACACCCCTCCTCCAAAAAAAATCAATTTACTCGAGAAACTGTTTTAAATGAAAGTGATATTGAAAATCGTGAAAAACAACAAAAAAAAAACTACCGGTTGATGGTTTTTGCCCAGATCCAGCGTATCAGATGCCGTGATGGTAGTACAATTGGCGAATTTGATAACCATTAACTCAGGACATCAAAAAAGGTAAGAAACTAAGTTTATTGGGGACAAGTGGACGGACTCTGTAATGCCTGTAGGAGTATTAATAGGATTAGCTATTAACTCTCTAGCTGCAGCATAATCTATAGAAATACTGATAGACTAGGAATACCGGAAGACTTATTTCACGTACGTACTTGTAATTGACAAAATAAGTGTGTGACTCAAACAAAACTATCAAAAGATGGTATAAAAATGTAGTTGCTATTCTATTACGCTCAGTGTGCAATTAGACTGCCTATATTATTAATACCTATGTATCGATGGGCCTCGAACATTTTGTATAAAATTTGCGATTAATAAACCTATTATAGAATTTATTTATCTACTTTTTATTCCGGCACGATACTCAAAACTTCCGATCCTTGACACAAAATGTAAACCATCAGGAATAAAGTACAGTTAAATAAGTTTATATATATATATATATATAATTGAATAATTAAAGCTCGACGTTTTTATAATTTAAAATTTGTTTTATTTTTCCAATTTATTAAAAGTTATTATTATAATGTCTTTACGCGTTGGTCTAGTGGCTAGCGCACTCGCCTTTTGTGCGAGAATTCAGGAATTCGAATTCCCGTGAGGGCAAAGTCGGTGTTGACCCAGCATCTTGATGAAAAATGGGAAGCTACAGTTAGTAGCGCCCTAGGTAGGAAGGCTGAAACTGCGGCGTGCTTACCACACGCCCCCCCCATATTTAAATTGCCGTCTGGCAAGCCTTCCCTCTTCATGGGCCTGTTGCGCCTTAGGGTTTTTTTTACTATGATAATGTACTAAATGTAATGATGGATTTACTCTCTATATTATAAAAAATTTCGATCTTAAAATATATCAAAAATCATAAAACTATTAACCATTTAGGTTTATGCTTTTTCTTATTTATTTTTGCAATTTCCAGCTTGTTATTACATCATTTTTATGTAAAAACAAATTGCAGTATACCACTTAATGGAGATATACCATTCGAGATTTGGTGAACTGAATCCCGAAGTTTTCTTTTTTAAAGTAAAAAACAAGTACAAAATAGATAAATTTAGTTCTATAATTTTGTATTAAAATATCACCTGTAAAATTCACCTTGAAGTTACACAATGAAATAATAATGATTTGTATGTGCGATTGAATATAATTAATTTTTATTATTATTTATTTATTTTTTTTTTTTTGTTGAAGAACAAAAAATAGAAATAAAGATATTTATATTATTAATGTCATTTATTTTATTTTTTTTAATTCCAATACAATTTAACAAAATGGCAACATTGTATTTAGGTGTGTCTTTTTAAATAAAATATCCTTGACAGTTCAACAGTAGTTCGGCTTTCTATTTTTTTATTATTAAATTTACTTTTTTTTTAATATTCATTTTTAATAAAATATTATTGTTTTCAATTTTGTTGCCTCAAAATGACATAAATTGTTTATTAATGTCGACTAGTTGTGTTGCACAAATTCAAGTTAGTTATGTTCAAAACTGCAAATTCAGTTTGTCTCTATAATTCCAAGTGAATCTCAATTTAATGTGTTATTTATAAATTTGAATATGATTAACGCTTAGAAATAGAATTTCTTGATTTTTAAATTCTAAGAAAAATGTATCTATGTATAACTATACCTAGTTTATATGGAGTCAATGAGGTTTCAGTCTCATCTAGATTAAATCTAAAGTGTGGATTTTTGGCGAATAAGATAATATAGTGGAATGTTTGTGATGCGTTAATCGTCACTTAAACAGAATAGAAACTTTGATGATGGCGTAATGCTGAATTTTTAGACAAAAGGATGGTTCGTTCTATAATAAGTACCTAAGCACAAAATCACGGCATTTTAAGTCAACCCTTGTGCTGCACAATAAATTTAAAATATTTGTCGAAATCCGAAAAGCTGTTTGAATGAAATTTGTAAAATGAGTTTGGAGGATTACATGTCAGTCGCTTGAGTAAGTGTAATGATGTAAGGAAAGTAGACTTCAGATGGAAGATTGAAGAAGTTGAGAGACTGTTTCCTATTCTTTTTTTAATATCGGCTTTGTACAAAATTATATGCAATTAAGTTGAGTGTGGAAGGGATTAGCTCAAATAGTAGCGCGCAGGACTAGCAATGCGGCTACGAGAGAACACTGTCCGAAGGCCAGCAGTGGACTGAGAAGGCTCCTAATCCCTCCCCGCAGGCAAAAAACAAAGAATAAAATAAAATAAGTGTAAATTTGTATGGACTAGTTTCTTAAAAAGAAAACTTTAATTACATAATAAATTGTAAGCACCGAAAATGGGAATACGTATTTCCGAAACGTTAGGAAGATTCTGAAAGTCAACAAGACACTAGGAAGTCAAACTAGTGTGATCACTAAATCAGCCTTCAATTATATAAGTGAGTGTTGATGAAAGAATAAGTGAATCATTTCAAAAAGAGAAAATTTGTTAACTATTTTCCATTTAATATGATTTACATTGAAAATGGTACATGACAGTATATGGTAAATGTATGCTAGCTTGGAGAATGCAATGAAACCGTGTAAGTAATTGGTAATATGTTGGAAAAGACACGAGAGGTCTAGATAAAATAATGCGAAGCATCCATCTCCAGTCTTAGATCTTAAAACACCGCCACCTGTCATTTTGGCCAAACTATTCTGTTCATCAACTTCATCTATCTAATGCCCAACATTTAACTGTATTTTCTTTTGTTTTAACAAACTAATTAAATTAATTCAGTTGCAATATTACGCTAAATTGTTTTCATAATCTTCTTCATAATTGCTTATAATCTTTTGTTTTGTGATCTGGTCTTCATTTTTTTTGGCTTATCAATAAACCATTTTAGCCATCTTTTAGGAGAATAGGAAGAACATCAAATAAGCCAAATCCGAATCTAAGAAACCAAAGCATCTAGGTTGATAACCAATCAGCGCTTTATGATTACACACTCAGGAGCTGCAGAAGTGTAAAAGTGATCGCTTAAAGAAAAAAAAGGTCCTAGTTCACTACCGTACAACCATTTTCCCTTAAACTATTCTAGAATTTTACAAAAACAGCTATATATACGCAGAAAAAGGATATGCAAGTGAGCCAGCCGTCTATATAACTTTTATTTTTGTACGGTTAGTATAAGCTCCGATGTTGGTCATGTCCACTGTAAACATATTTTTAACCTCTACATCTCTGTATATCTAACATATAAGCATAAAACAAAAAAAAGAAAATCTTATTCTTCAAAGTTCATCGTTATTTTCTAATAATATATAGATATATCTCGAGATATATCACAATTATTATTGACACAACGGAAAATATTGTAATAAGTTTTCCATACTTCTCTTATTTTAAGAGAGCCCCGAAGATTGCCGAAACGTCCGGTTTTAAATAAAAAACACGCTAAAAAATTATTTTGTGTTTTTTCACCCTGGAAACTTCCTGGTCGATAAGCCAACAATCAGATACACCTGATCACATTCTAACGGCCAACAATTGCAATAAATTGATTTTTATTTTTTATCTCTTAAGATGATTTCACTTGTCTCGATCGATTATTTAAAGTTGTGTGAATTTGATTGAAGAAGGAATTACATTCATTCCACATTTACGCGGTACTTTTTACACGCAGTATTCATTTGTATGATCTCAATTTTACGCAGACCGAAAAAAATAAAATTCTATAATCGTTCATATAATTGATTACTTACTCTTTATTTGATATCAGAGAGACACAAATTCTCGCTCGAACTTTATGTTGTTTTTTTGTGCTAAGAATTTTTTAAAATTGATTGTTTAAGCGATAAAAATTTTTCTTTTTGTTTTTTTTTTGTTATTATGGGTTGCAAATATATTTTTAAAAAACCAGTAAAGTCACACTTTCAGTTGATGGATTTTTTTGCCCAACATTCGCATGTCAGAAGTGTTGACGCCAAAATAGAAGACCAAGTTTGAACTTACTGCGATTTTTCGTTTTTCAGTTACTACACAAACAGACACTGTTTGCTAAAAATATTTTATTGTTTTCATACTCAGAGGACCTAAAAAAAAAAAAAAAAGAAGGTTTTTCCCAATGAAAACTCTGTTTCGAAAATTTTATATGATCTCTTACTCTTAGTAAGAGAAAGTAAAAAGAAAGCTTCAGCGTCAGATAAAAATTAATTTCATTTTTTCTGACAATAATATAAACTCTAAGGAAGGGAATAGCTAAGTGGTTAGCGTATTGGACTCCCACGCGGACACGGATTCATCTAGCTGTGCTAACCTTAGATTTTCTCTTTCTAGGAGCAGTGTTGTCAACATAGACAGTGTTGTCTGTAACGAGAGAACACTGTCCAGAGGCTGGCAATGCACTGAGAATGCTTCGGGCGCCAATGACCATATACGTAGACGCGCCTTAAATAAAAAAAAAAAATAATAATAATATAGACTCCGCTTAAAAACCTATAAAAATCCCTGAAACGGAAAGAATCCCTGAAAGAATCCGTGCAAATTTAGGGATAATATGAAATATATATTATAAACTTAAGCTGCATGAAATGGTCAATTATATCGAAAATAAGATTCAAGCCGTCTATTTAATTATAAATAATCTTTAAATTAAAAAAAAACAAAAGATTTCTCAAAGTTTACATAACATAATTAATGGCTTATGATTGACCAAGGTAGTAATTGTTTAAAATCTACGTAATATTTTGAATATCATTTTTGATCAAAGTAGAAAAATTCGGCTGAGATACTCATAGGAAACATAAAAAAGAAAAATATATAAATAAATAAATAAATAAAAATTTATTTCTATTATCATGCAATATTATTATTATCATCATCAACATCATACGATAATAACATGATCACTACATAGGAACCATCACCAGATTAATTTTATAAGTATGCCATATATTTAAAAACATAATAAAAGCGGACACATACTTTCAGCATTCCATGATTTAACTACTATATTTTTTTTAATACTTTTTCTACAAAAAATTGTTTAACTTTTATGATTATTATTATTTATTTTATATTTCTATTATTTAAATTTTATATTTTCAGTGATTTCTCATCACAGAATGATAAGATTTACATAAAGAATATATTGCAATCGATTAATATAGAAATCATTACAAGAATGTATCGAAAACAAAGTTTAAAAAGACGTACTTATATATTCCAATATCGAATTCTTATTTTTGTATTAATCTAATTTTTTTAAAAAAAAATCAGATCCCATAATATAATAGTTAATTAGAAAATTACTACAATTTTTCTTACTCTTGTTATTTATGTTTTGCCTAAAATATTTTTTGAAATTTTGTTAAATATTTGTCTAAGATTATATAATAATAATTGGCATAACAATACATGCAAGCTGATTGGTTGCTGCAAGCTGCTATTTCTTTTTTTTAGCCAATAAAGTTAGTTGTTTGTTTTGTTTTTTTTTAAATAATTTTATATTTGATATGCAGTTAGTTATTATTTTTCATTATGCTTGCTTTTTTGTTTTGTTTTGTTTTTTGCATTGTACCTTAAATAGTTTTCTTGACACGTCATACGATTCAGCCCAATAGGAAGCTGTAGCGTCCAACCGTTGAATCTGAAAGTTTTCATAAAGAAATTAGAACACCTTCAACAGAAGGTGGAGACTAATTGTTTTTTTTTTTCTCTCTATTTAGAAAAAAAATAAAAATAAACTAACTTAAAAAAACATGAATTCAACTTTGATATGTAAAATTTACAAAACTTAGCGTATTCACTTACCTGGTTTGTTGACAACCCTCTCTCTCTCTCTCTCTCACACACACACATACACACACAAACTCGATTTTTATTTAAATTTTACCTCTATATATATATAATTGACCTTTGCGTAATGTTAAAGTAAGAGAAATACTAGCCAAGCAGAACGCTTGGAGTAGAAGAGTTGCTATGGTGACACTGTGGGAGGGAAGTAGGGCTAGCTGGAGTGAATGTTTGAATAGTAACCGGCATGTGTTAGTAAATGATTCATCGGTAAGCGGTAGTATCACTCTATACTACCTTCTATACTTTACTGGCGGGAGAATGTAGCGCCGGCGGGCGCTAGTTCTGCTGGTGGCAACCTTCAAACAAACACACACACACACACACACACAAACTCACACATTAATCCAATCGTACTAGGTACTCACTAAGTAATTTACAACGTATTGCGGTCGTACTGACATACAGTACACTCTTGTAGCCCAAATCTATCCCCAATCGTTGCCCTTACTAACTTGAAATACAAAATATATAATATAAAATAAAGTAAAATTTTTTTGTTTGTTCTGTAATCCTGTAATAATGTAACAATTATTAAATCAAAATTAGTGAGTGCAGTTATACTTTTAATCACAAGTTATAGAAAGTAAAAACAGCCATTACTTTTTCTCACAAGTGATGTAAAGTATGTAAATACTATTCAAACTCTCACTAGCCCGACATCTAGCGGTAACACAAGAACGTATTGCTAAATATATTGAGAATAGCAGCGGATTTGAGGTTATAACCTTCAAGAGAGTGGAGAGAGGTTATAGAGAGTGGGAAAATTCAACTAGAATTTAAAGTACATTTGCAACTTTTCCTAGTTTTTTATGATCATCTAAGTTAAGAACCACTATAATGTGGTTGTAGGAAAAGAATTAATATTCGCCTTTTGAATAAATTATGTTTACATTCCTGTTCAATTGTCGTCAATAAAAAAGTATTATTTTTAGTTACATCAACTATATAACCTATAGTAAATAAAATAAAAATATCTTAAACATATTATAATCTATTAAAAAAAATGTCCCAAGTGATAGACAACATGACGTTACTCTTCTACATTCTACACATCAACAATCCAAGACTGTCGCATATCATGGAATGTAATTTTAAAATAAAACTACCGTTTTGTTTGAAATACTTGATTTCTATGAACACTTTAGAATTACAATTTTTATATCAGTTTTCCCTTAAAATACAATTATAATTATTATTAGTACATATTAAAATTTTATGTAATTAGTTGGAGGTTATAGTTTCATAAAACTGGTACTCCAGTTCGATTTATATGAATATTAAATGAATAAATTATTGAATTATAATTAATATTGCTTAACACTGGACACCGATTACAATTTACGCTGACGTAAAATATGCTGATAATTGGATCAAATTACCAGGATTTATTCTGAATTTATGAAATAATGGTTAGTTATAATTTGACAAAAAAATAATAATAAATTGACAAAATACAAGGAGAAATATAAAAATAAATATCTAACATTATGATACTGTTTTTCAGTTTTAATATGCAACGTTCATGATAAGTATTTCTACTTCAATTGCTACTATTTGGCCTATACAATAAAGTGGACCTCTGAAAGTCTATCAAGAATATCCAAGAATAATGATGTTTTAGAGAAGATGGAAGCATTTTCTCTCAAAGTCGCCATCTGTTTCTCTCT
>JAAEAF010010432.1:0-25116 GCA_011037195.1 Triatoma infestans
ATAAATCGGACAATAACTTTAAGTGGAAATAGCCTAAGCTCTTCCACAGACATCCTATTCCGACCAAAGTTCCTGAACCTAATTTCCTCACAACCCAGGCAATCAGTCATAAGATGGATGGGTGTTTCCTCCTCTGTTTCACAGACTCTACAAAATGGATCCTGCATGAGCCCCATTATGTAGAGATGTCTCCTTAAACCACAATGTCCAGTAAGAGATCCAACCAGATGCCTAAGAGCGCTCCGTGAAAAACTCAGCAACATCTCACTAATGGCCTTGTCCGGATCCCCGATGAGCATTTTGGACTGCCGAAAACCAACTGAGCTCATCCAAAAGGATGAATGCTGTGAAGCTGTCCATGACTGGAAGCCTGACAGACATGTGCCAGAAGACACGCCAACAGCAGGTTCGGGACCAATTAAAGGAAGAGAGGCGCCTAATTTGGCAAACTTATCCACCTCTTCATTCCCAAAAATTCCCATGTGACTTGACACCCAGACTAGAAACACATCCTTCAGAGAAGAAAGCTCTTCCAGTCTTTTAGAACATTCTAACACCAATCTGGAAGTGAATGGCGATTTATGTTCGTTTAGTTGGATATTCAAGGGGCACGTGATAATAATCTCGGACGCAAAGAAGTTCACCCTCCCTCCAATTTAGCCATATGTGACTTCTAACTTTTTTTCAAGTTCAGCATTCGACATTTCAAGGCGACAATTTCATTCGGGCAGGGAATTGAATGCACAGTTATAATATTTACTTTTTTTCATCTCTGGATGAATGGCTGTGGTTTTCAAGTTATGATAAATAAGACTAGAAGTGCATTGGAGTGGGAGGAATTGTATAATAACAACATTTTTCATAACCATTTACTAATCTCTCAACACTGGGGAGTGAAGTTGTTCGCGTCCGAGATTGTTCTCACTTACCCACTGGATATCCAGCTAAACGAAACACCAATCGCCAGCGCAGCCTAGTACTTTTATACTGGGCCACGAGACGCTGAATGGCTGACTAGCCGAAGTCATGGCGCAGGAAAATAACAAAAAAATCTCAAAACTTTCTCAGAGAACCTTCGGTATTATTATGACTAAATTTTGTTTAGTAAAATTAGAAAATAATTTTTTTATTATTAAACCATTCAAGGTTATGTTTTAAAATAAATTGATTCGATTACAAAATATTTGTAACCATAACCGTAGTGTTGTAATAGAAGACTGTGAGGGGTAAGTGAGAATAAATAATGGTGGTGGTGGGGGGCTTTTTTCAGAGATAATTCAATTCAGAGATAATTATTCAATTATTAACTATCTGTAAACAGTAAAAATTATTGACAGCTATTTTTAGTTTATTTATATTAAATTTGTAATAAAATTGAAAGAATAAATTCCTGTGTTTTATGTTTCATTTATTTTTACTTTCGTTATGGCATTTTTAAGTGAACTCCATTGAATCCAATGATATTACTACAGATATTATATGCCAAAATAACTTCAGTAACTCAAATTTCAGAGGCAAGACTATAACACTCGTCATTTTCCAAGACCCATCTAAAGAAAGAGTTTTCTTAGAAAAAAGCTCCACATAACAATTTTTCATTTCTACAAGTATTATGAAGTTTTATAGAAATTTGTTTAAACCATTTTTCAAGAAAATCGCGAAAAACGAAAAAGAAAAAAGTCAATAGACATGGATAGAAACTTAGGTGTTGCATCCTATCACTAACCTAAAGTCATGTTTGAACGTTTGGTGATTTGAGATTTTTTTTTTTTAGTTTTGCTGTTCACTTCAACAATACAAACACACACAGACAAACATACGTTGTATAGAAGTGTGTGGATAATAAATTCTCCCTCGTTAGGAACTTACAAAGGAAAAATGAACCATACATACCTTTTTTTCTAGGTACTTTTTATTTTATTCCTGGTAAGTGAAAGATTGGGTTAAATTTTCAAAATTGAATATTCACCGGAAATACATGTTTATCGGAGTTCATTTAAAGGAGTTTATGCTTTCCTCAACATAGTAAACCCTATGGCGCAACAGCCCATGAAGGGCCAAGGCTTGCCAGACGGCGATTTCAATAGGGAGGCGTGTGTTAAGCACACCGCTGTTCCCACTCCGTTTAGTTCCGGCCCTCGCTACCTAGGGTGCTGCTAACTTTAGCTTCCGAGGTAGAATAGGCCTACGGTATGTCCTGCCTGTCGCAGGAGGCGACTAAAAGGGGAGACCCTGCACTGAACAAGTCGTATCTTCTAATAAGATATGTATGAGTCCTTGTGTGGAAAGTAAAATCTAGGTGTCATTCTTACTTCAAGAGCCCACCCTGCGGGGTACAATCAGCCTCTGGCTCTCCAGGTTGGGGATTCCCTCCCCTAACCCATCCTGATCCTTTCCCCTTGCAGGGTTACCTGCAAGTTACCTGGGTTACTGAAACCCCTGTGCTTGAGGCAATGGACAGGAATCAGTAGATGGGACATTAGATCCATCGGCCTAGCTTGTTAGAGTTGAAATACTGAACTACGGGCGCAAGCTATTTTCCGAGCCAATCGCTTGCAATTGAGGTAGGATTCATAGTGGCCGTGGTTTAACCAATAACTCCAATGACCGAGGTCATGAGTTGAGCGGGAGGAGACTCCAAATATAAAATTAACCCCCGAGCCAGCCCGCTGCTGGAAGCGCATTTGCTGGGTGTGCGTGGTTCACCAGAGCCTGCTAGAGAGTGCCTTCTCTAGCTTCTGGTAATGAAGTTGTGACCACGTTGTGGGATCAGTCTGCGCGCTGGTTAAGCGTATTTCAACCTGCCCTTAAATGGGTCAAGCGGGGGAGTGCTTCGGGTCGGGCATTGCACTAAAAGACCTTTCATGGTGGTGACATCCCCTTCTTGTTAAACGATCCCGTTGCTTGCAACGGGGGACCGATAAACCCGAACAGGTTACCAGGAGGAAAAGGGGTATACGGGAAGAATGTCCCCATCAATGAGAAGGTATGAATGTATTTAAGGCATGATGGAGAGTGAATGTATTAATTAGCGAGAAAGTTGATGTGAATGTCTAGCTTAATATTTTATCTAGGAGGGAGGGGTGTAAGGAATATTTATAAAAGCATCAGACATATTTTCCGTGATAGCCTGCTTTTTTTGTGGTCATCGACCGGTTTCGGGCGTTCACCCATCATCAGGTTGTTTTTGTCAATCAGTGTAATAACATAGACTTGCACAGAACAAATTTAGTTGATACATATTCAGTTGAGTGTTCAGTTGGTTAGAAAAGTGTACTACTTCAACAGGATAACGCAAGATTTGAATTTTAAGTTCCCTCCTCACGCAGCTTACAGTGAGGAATTTAAACTGACGGTATATGGTCCTGGATAGAGGATGCCCATAGAGTGAGAACGTCTATTCAGGTATATATATCTATAACCTCCACCAACATTTTTTAAGGCCAGCCCATCTAAACGTTTCTAAACATTGCAATCTTAAGCTTTTTTTTTTTAATGAAATTATATTAATTGGAATACGAAGTGTAAATGTTCCACACCAGATTTTTGTTTTTAATTCATTGCACTAAGGCGGGGGTGGATTTAATTTGTACAAAGGCACATCTTATTCACGCATCAACCCTGTTCTTAAAAATTTAGAATTAATTGAAATTGCTTGAAAAATCATTTGCCATGCAGAGTTGACAGTTCAAAATTCATGAATGGAAATTCTTTTAATATTTATCCAATAAAACAACAACGACAACAAAAAGTCCGTGAATAATGACTGTGGTATTTCATGAGATAAGGTTTTAGGTGTGCAATGGATTTTTATGAACACATAAAAAAAAAGAAAAAAAAAGGTGAACGATATAATATTTATGTATCTTCATGAATAATGGATTCCTGGAAAAAACTAGTTAACTACGTTTTTGCTATTTATCAATTATGCATGCACCTCATGATGTGCTGAATTCAATTTGTCCAGCTGGGCGAAGTATGTATCAATATTAGATCGATTTGTTCCTAGCGGATAAGCGCCCTTTTAATCCCCTTCAAACTGGCTGGACTATAAGGCTTTTGATCGGATGGAGTTCTGTTCTAGAAACTAGTTTGTGGTGATTCGTAGCGCTTCTCCCAGATGATCTATTTTTGAGGCATCTTCTGTCTTTATTCACTTCAAAAAATGGATATCTTTCCTTATTTTTATTAATGAAACATAGCTAATGGGAATGTCAGTTGGTGTCTAAAGTGAAAAAAAAAAAATTTTAAGCCGGCTAACTTTGCCCAGGAGATCTAGAAAGTTTTCTAAAATCTAATTCAACAACTGATCTTCTGCGACTTGGGTTAGTATAAGATCAATTAACACTTTTACTACTCTGCGATATGTCAACACTTCATCTTGAGCATGGTGCGACATGAAAAGAAAGTATGTATTCTAAAAACGAAATCATTCAAACATTCCAACCTCATTTCACACGCACACACAAAGCAATCCCAGAAACTGTTCTCACTAACAGGAAATTGAAAACAAGTATTTCCTTGTTGAAAACGCATTCAACACAAAACGCAAAACGTCCTATTTATAACAGTATAAGAAAGTAAAAAAAATCTGGTGTGAAACACTCACACAACTTTCTCTTACTCCAGTTATCAAAATTATAATTGACAAATTTTATAGTTTGTGTACCAAATTTATAGAAATTTGTCGAAAATTGAAAAAAACTAAAAGCGCACTTCCGGTTTACTGATTTTCTTCACACCCGGAATTTTGGCCAACTATTTATTTCTAATTATTTCATTTGGATGATAGAGTTGTATAATCAAGTATGGTACCACTTTAGAGGAAGCTGTAACCCTACCTCTCTCCTAAAAGTGCCCTTAAATGAATTTTCCCAGAGAAATGTTTTATATAAAAGTTGTAGATCTTTGAATGTTTAGTTTATATGTGTAGTTTCAAGAAAATCGTCGGGGCCATTTTGGAGAAAATCGCGAAAAAGTGAATAAATCATATTTAGTAAAGTGTTAAAACAAAAGCACTTCCGGTTTTCCGATTTTTCTCAAACTCGGAATTTCAACAACATATTTAATTCTAATTAACATTATTTAAATGACCGAATTGTATAATAACCTGAAATAGCACTTTAGAGGGTAACCTAACCCCACCCTCCTCCAGAAGGGCCCTTAAATCAATTTTCCCAGAGAAATGTTTCAAATAAAAGTTGTAGCTCCTTGTATATGTTGTTGATGTATCAAGTTTAAAGAAAATCGTTGGAGCCATTTTTGAGAAAAACGCAAAAAAGTAAAAAAGTCAACTAGTAAAGTGGTACTTCTGGTTGAGGAATTTTAACAGATAACGTACAGTCAGATCGCATGGTGATACCTAAACGGAATATTGAGTTTCAGTTTTTTACGGTTTTTCGTTTCACATACACACACACACACACACACACACACAGACCATTTGCTAAAAACCACTTTTTTGGACTCAGGGGACCTTCCAAAACGATATTTCCGGTGAAAACTCGATATCGAAATTTGACGACGATACAATACTTCCTCTTACTAGGAGTAAGAGAAACTAAAAAAAAAGTAAAAATTCAAAATTTAATGCACATATAAATGATAAAACACACACACATACATACACAAATCCATATAATTATGTACATAAAAATTTACCTTGAATAAATTTAATCATTAACATAAAATTTTACAATGTAATTGTGTAAATCAATGTTTAAATATTACATAATTATGATTATTGTGGTATTGTTTTTATCATAATTTTTAAAAATAATAATCAGGTTAGAGGAAAAAAGAAACAGATTAAAGTTAGTATACAGAAGTGTTTTTCAATTATACATATTAGTACGTATATAAAGCTCAAATTCGAGTGAAATACATTTTTCTCTCTAATTGATTAAAAAAAATCTGGTGTGAAACACTCACACAAATTTCTCTTACTCCAGTATTCAAAATTGTAATTGGCAAACTTCATGGTTAGTATACAAAATTTAATGAAATTCGTCGATTATTTTTATGGACAAAAACAAAAAATCTGAACAAACTATTCAGTAAAAACATACTTCCGGTTTAATAATTTTCTTGAAACTCGGAATTTTAGCCATCTATTTATTTCTAATAATTTTGTCTAGATGGTAGAATTATATTATATAAATTAACTAAGATACTACTTTAGAGGCAAACATAACCCTCCCCTTCTCCCAAAAGCCCCCCTTAAATAGTTCACCGGGAGAAATGTTTCAAATAAAAGTTGTAGCTCTTTATATGTGTACTTCACATCCTTAGTTTAAAGAAAATCGCTGCAGCCATTTTAGAGAAAATAGCAGAAAATTGAAAAAAAAAATACGTTCAGTTAGAAACGTACTTCCGGTCATCTGATTTTCTTCAAACTCGGAATTTCAGTAATATATTTAATTCTAATTAATATTATTTACATATTAGAATTGTGTAATAAACTGAAATAGCACTTTAGAGGACAACCTCACCCCAACCCTCCCCAAAAGTGGTCTTAAATGGATTTTTCCGAGAAAAATGTTACAAATAACAATTGTAGATCTTTGTATGTGTATTGTAGACATAATAAGTTTAAAGAAAATCGTTAGAGCTATTTCTTAAGAAAATTGTAAAAAAAGTGAAAAAAACCTAATTCAGTAAAATTAAGTGATATTTCCGGTTGAGGAATTTTGACAGATAATGTACGGTCCGGATCCCATGGGGATACTCAAACAGAATATCAAGTTTGAACTTTTTGCGATTTTTCAATTTTTTGAACTATGCTGTTCGCATATTAAGAGAACTCGGAACACACACACGCAGACTATTTGGTAAAAACCACTTTTTCAGGACTCAGGGGTCCTCAAAACGGATATTTCCGGTGAAAACTCGATAACAGAAAATTTGACACGATTACAATACTTCCTCTTACTAAGCAGTAAGACAAAGTAAAAAGTTTACACACACAAAGGTGGCAATGAAGTACGAATTCTTTCAGAAATTTTTCAAACATTTCGATTTCTGCTAATTGAAATCCCAAAATAGATTATCAAGTGTACAACAACATTTCTAATATTGAGAAATAATTTCGTAAATTTTAATGTCTGATTAAAAGAATTCACCACATACTGGGACTTCAAAATTGAGTGCACTCAAAGCGGGCATTAAGAGATACGAGAATAACAGACATGTGATATTAAACGGCATGTGATATAGAAGCAGAACTGCTAACTAAGAGGGGTTGCTCGTACTAACTTTTAAGAATGCATAGAAAAGAACGTGCTATTCAGGTTAAGCGTTTGAGATGGCCGCCGTTTGGCCCCGAGGGAGCAGACACAAGTTAACATCATCATCATCATTCGTGGCGCAACAACCCACGTGGGGTCAAGGCCTCCTGCAGCAAGATCCGCCAAACATCTCTGTCCAAAGCTGCCGCCCTCCAGTCTCGTACACCTAGCAGGGATCGCGCATCCGCCTCCACACCATCCAACCAGCGCAATTTCGGGCGTCCCTAACGCCTTGGAGAGTGAATAATTTCTTCTAGGAGCTTCCTTGGTATGGAGTTATCGCACATCCTAGACACATTTTCCGCCCATCTCAGTCTGCCAATCTTTATAAATCGGACAATGTCACAATCTCCGTAAAAATCCATTATCTCTGCATTAGTTCTTATGTGCCAGGACGAGTTTGGCGGATCAAAAACTGCTCTGAAAATCCACCTCAAGTTTTACTTTCCATTCGGAGTAATTGGCATTCTTGGATTTTGGATAACGTCCAGCATTCAGAGCCGTAGGTAAGTACAGGTCTGATGAATATCTTGTAAAGATGCAGTTTGGTGGTTATGGAAAAAGAATGTGACTTTTCAGGTGCCTAACCAAACCGAAGTGATAATAATTGGTGGCTATTATTCTTAGCTGGATTTCCGCATTTATGTCATTATCATTAGTCACCAGTGAGCCAAGATAGACAAAGTTTTTCACGCTCTTGAAGGTTTAGCGAGCCACTTGAACTTAGTTCGGTGGATTACCTTTAGGATTAGTGACCATATATTTGGTCTTGGATTCATCCACTCATGGCACTAAAGCTCCTTCCGATGATATCGATATCATCCGCGTAACCCAATATTTTTGCTCTGTCCGTTTAATGATAGTTCCACCAACTTGAACACCTGATTCCTTCACTGCACCCTCCAGGGCAAGGTTAAAGAGTAGGCAAGCTAGGCTGTCCCCTTGTCTTAGGCCTTTAAGAGTGGAAAACTCATTTGAAAGATCGCCATCGATGCGGACGTGGCATCGTACCAAGCTCACTGTCATCTTGGTAAGCCTCACTAGCTTAGGGGAAATTCCCATAACCAACATTACCCTGAACAATTCTTCCCTGATGATCATACTGTCGTATACAGCACGAAAATCAACGAATAGATGGGTGGGTCTGGAAACACAAGTTATACGTACATCTAAAAATCAGGAATAAGCTGCGAGTTTCTGTTATATAAATAGTGTAAACCGCCGCTTGGTTTAAGACGAAAGTAAAACTCGTAATATTCTTTGTAAAACAAACTTATGATTAAATAAAACAAAACAAAAAATGTTCAACAATAACTGAGACAAATAAAATTATGAATGAAATTTGTTTGTAAAAGTATTCGTTATTAATAAATACAAGATAAAAAGCAAAAAAAAAAAAATATTTGTTAAATAATAAAATACGAGTACAATAAAAAACTTACAATATGATTTTAAATGCAGCGGACGGTTAATTACAAGGTGGTACAATGAGACACTTTAAATTGAGAGATTGATTCATCTGGTTTGTTTGTTTTCTATCTTCCTTATCACAAAACGTCATAATATATGACATAATTTAACACAAACCGCTACTATAATTTTTATATATATATATATATACATATTTTTCTGTAAACGTAATAATTTTTCTTAATTTCCATTAAGTTTGATGAGTATTAAAAAGATCGAAACATGGTTTGGGGGAATTATAAGATATTTTATTTCTATTTGCAGTGAAAGAAATTATTCCTTGAGTGATATTTCCTACAAGGATAGAAAGTATCTAGTAATCTAGGAGTTCCCTATTAAAAATATGCCTCCAATTGTGATATATCGGTTAGTAAATGATTCGTTTCTAGTTAATTCATTTATTAATAATATACAACTTTCATTTCCTTTTAGAACTATGGAAATTCCTAGATCGTCGTACTGTTTCCTGTTTCTATGAATACCATAGTTTTTTAGTTGCTACTAAAGTAGTTGTTTGGTATTTTATCCGTCGTAGCATGCATATTTGGATTTTATTCCTGACCGGGTTTCGGATTTTCATCCTGTTTGTCAGAGCAAATTCACCAAGTTTATGTAGAGAGTTTACTTCAACATAATGTTTCTGTTACACTCACACTTGTTGGTTGTATATATGTGGGAAGGTTATAAGGTTATGTTACTGACTGTGTGTGTGTGTGTGTGTGTGTGTGTGTGTGTGTGTTTCATGACAAAGTGGAATTTATTATAAATTATGATTAGACATTAGGAAATAGTGTATAACACACATTGTCCTGAAAAACACACACTCACACTTATAACCTTCCCACATACATATACAGGGTGTCCCAAGGTATATAGATAACGACTTTTTATCGGAAACTAAGATAGCTAGAAAAAAAACTAAAAAATACGTGTCCCCGTAGTTTTTGGTTACAAATCCAAATTTAATTTACAAATTTGTTTTGGTGTTTCGAAAAGCGAGATACACGCACCAACTTCATTTTTTCAAATGGGGAGATGTGGTTTTTATTTAAGAAATAGATTCCTGTATTTTTTGTAAGAAAAATTTAGTTGAACGTTTTTTTTTCTGTGAGCAATATTTTACAAGTTATGCATGAAAATATGATTCCTATAAGAAATTTCAATATGATATTATAACGGTTTTTCGATTGAATAAGAAGAAAAGTACTATTTTGTTATAAATTTTACTCCTCATTAATTACAGATCTTGCTCGAACTGGCCCCCACCATTAGAGATGCATATTTCTTTGGTCGTAAGATACAATTGGCGGGAAAAAGCATGTGTATGCATCTCTAATGGTGGGGGCCAGTTCGAGCAAGATCTGTAAATAATGAGGAGTAAAATTTGGAATAAAACAAAAAACCGTTATAATATCATTTTGAAATTTCTTATAAGAATCATGTTTTCATTCATAACTTGTAAAATATTGCTCACAGAAAAAAACATTCAAGTAAATCTTTCTTACAAGAAATAGAGGAATCTATTTCTTAAATAAAAATCACACCTCCTCATTTGAAAAAATGAAGTTGGTGCCTGTATCTCGCTTCTCGAAGTACCAAAACAAATTTGTAAATTAAATTTGGATTTGTAACAAAAAACTACGGGGACACGTATTTTTTAGTTTTTTTTCTAGCTATCTTAGTTTCCGATAAAAAGTCGTTATCCATATACCTTGGGACATCCTGTATACAACAAACAAGTGTGAGTGTAGTAACAGAAACATTACGTTGAAGTAAACTCTCTATACGAACTTGGTGAATTTGCACTGACGATGGATGAAAATCTGAAACTGGTCAGGAACAAAAACCAATATGCATGCTACGATGGATAAAATACCAGATGTTATCCAACATTGCAGACGCATCCATCCACATTTTCAGTAAAGTAGTTGTAGTTTAATTTTTTGAGAGATTTTATTCGAGCGCGCACACACACACACACACACACACACACACACACACACACACACACACACACACCAATAACTAGATCAATCTCTAAAACATGTTTACTTTCTTTACTGTGCTTCAGGCTGCATTTTGTAATCAAGAATGCATAATATGAGCATCCAGAGTTTATGATCGCAATGACCATTATTACATGCTACACAATAAGGTCATGTCTAAACTTGACAAAAAATAAAAAAAAAAAAAAAAAAACTGAAAATAAAGACGTTAACTTTTTATTGTTTTGGTAACATATTTTTTAAAGAAATATAATATATTGTTGCTCGTAAAGGTTCCCTGCCGGGTAGAGGTAGCGGACATTGTTGTAGATAATGTCACTACAGATTTATAAGGCTGAATGGGATGAAATGGTTAGATGACACGTAACGTTTAGTAGAACTTAAATAGATGATAGACAGTAAGTTAAAAGATAAGGAAATTTCTTTAAAATTTTAAGAAATGAAAAATTAGTATTTTTTTTATTTTACAAATTAAGTTCTTAAATGGACGTTAAAAAAAAAAAAAAAAAAAAAAAAAAAAAAAAAAAAAAAAAAAAAAAAAAAAAAAATTAGAAGCTTGGTTTGTTTAAATATAATTTTCCTAACCTATAATGACACTGATAAATAATGTTTTCCGCTTCCTTTAATTGTAAGTTGTTATTAAAAAGAAAATTACATGTAATTATAATATTGACTTAACTAGCTTTTTTATATTCTATTGAAAAATATTAATTCTGCTATATTAATTGATTTTTTATTTTTTTTACTTTCACTTATGAAATACTACGATCGTATTTCACGTAATTTACGAAATTGTGTTTTCACATGTTTTGAAAAAACACACATGTTTTTAGCGGATGGTCTGTACATACGAGGGTGGTTTGAAAAGTTCTCGGAATCACCGCTAGATGTCAGGCTAGAGCAACGAGGTCCCCGCGCAATAATCACACATCCTTTGTGAGTGAACACGTGGCGCGTCAGTGCTCTTGCTGCAGGAGAGTGGTAGTGACGACTCTTTGTTGTTGTTCCCGCGTAGTGATTTGTGACAATGGAAAAACTGAGATTCGAGCAGTGATTAAGTACTTTGTAAAGAAAGGTATGAAAGCAAAGGAAATTCATGCCGACTTTCAGAACACACTGGGGGACTCTGCTCCTTCATATTCAACTGTTGCCAAGTGGACCAGCGAGTTTAAATTTGGTCGGGAGAGCTTAGATGATGATCCGCGTAGTGGGCGGCCAAAAAGTGCTACGACCCCAGAATTTAATCGCAAAAGTGCATAAAATGGTCATGGAGGATCGTCGACTGAAAGTGCGAGAGATTGCTGAAGCTATAGGGATGTCATCTGAACGGGTATATCACATTTTAACCGAAGAATTGGGAATGAAAAAATTATCGGCAAGATGGGTGCCGCGGCTCTTGACATTGGACCATAAACGCACCAGATTGGAAATGTCCGAACAAAGTCTGGCCCGTTTTCAGCGCAACAACAAGATTTTTTGCGCCGGTTTGTGACTACAGATGAAACTTGGGTCCACTACTATACCCCAGAGACAAAACAGCAGTCAAAGCAGTGGAAACATGCTGAGTCACCACCATCAAAGAAAGCAAAGGCAGTACGTTCGGCCGGAAAGGGTCATGGTCTCAGTTTTCTGGGATACAAAAGGCATTCTGCTGATAGATTATCTTCCTACTGGCCAAACAATTACGGGGCAATACTATGCAAATCTCCTAGACCAACTACAGGAAAAGATACGCGAAAAAAGACCTGGTTTGGGAAGGAAGAAAGTCATCTTTCATCATGACAACGCCCGCCCGCACACAAGTGTTATTGCCATGGCAAAACTTCATGAACTGAGGTACGAATTGTTGCCACATCCACCTTCTTATTCACCTGATTTGGCACCATGAGACTTTCATCTCTTCCCCAAGCTGAAAATTTTCCTCGGTGGACGGAGATTTCCTACAACGGAAGACTGACAGCCTAAGTGGAGAGGTACTTTGCAAGCCTGGAGGAATCTCATTTTCGAGATGGGATAAAGGCATTGGAACATCGCTGGACCAAATGCATTAGTCTACAGGGACACTATGTTGAAAAATAAAAGCAGTTCCACCGAGGTAAGACACTTCTTTCTACTACATTCCGAGAACTTTTCAAACCACCCTCGTACAATGCAATTTTGTTCTCATTAAGCCTTTCCAACGAGGGTCTCTGATGGTTTAGGCAGGTATCAGTTTACAAAGACGTAGGGAGTTAGTGATCGTTCGAGGAGGTTCCATGACTGCTGCACGGTATTTGGCGGTATAATACTGCAAGTAAATGTAGTCCCTATCATGCCGGAAATAGGTGAGGAGTTTTTTTTATAATGCACGATAACGCTCGTCCACATACAGCCCACGTAGTGTTGTAGGCCTTTCTTAATAACCATAATATTGACTTCCTAAACTGACCTGCCCGTTCCCCGACCGTGATATGCTACGAAGACGGATAAGAGATCGCAGAGTTCTTGCTGGGACGCTCCAGGAGATAGAAAGAGAACTAGAAGACTAATCTCACAAAATGAAATTTCCCACTTGATTCAAAGCATGCCAAGACGCCTAGCAGCTGTGATAAAGGCAAGAGGAGCTAATACTAGGTAATAGCACCATCCCACTAAAAAATAATGTAAAATTAGAAAAAAAAAAAAAGGTAAAAAAAAAATTCCGGATTCACTTTTTTTAAATTAATTATTCCTCAACCGGAAGTACCACTTTACTAGTTTTTTGTTTTTTTTTACTTTTTGCTATTTTCTCAAAAATAGCTCCGACGATTTTTTTCAAACTTGTTATATCAACTACACATACAAAGAGCTACAACATTTAACTGGATCATTTTTCTGGAAAAGTTCATTTAAGGGCACATTTTGGGGGAGGGGTGGGGTTAGAATGTCCTATAAAGTGTAAAGTAAATATGTTGTTGAAATCACTCCAACGATTTTCTTGAAACTTCCCATATAAACTATACATGCAAAGATCTATAACTTTTATTTGAAACATTTCTCTGGGAAAATTAATTTAAGGTAACTTTTAGGGGAGGGTAGGATTATGTTTTTCTCTAAAGTGCTATCATAGTTGATTATACAATTCTAATCATCCAAACAAAATTAATTAGAAATAAATAGATGGCCAAAATTCCGAGTTTTAAGAGAATTAGTAAACCGGAAGTGCGCTTTTACTGTACAGTTTTTTTCATTTTTCAATGAATTTCATTAAATTTGGTCCCACAAACTATAAAATTTGCCAATTATAATTTTGAGAACTGGAGTAAGAGAAAGTTGTGTGAGTGTTTCACACCAGATTTTTTTTTCTTGGTTTTTTTCCTACTTTCTCATCGAAGACTCAAACTTTTTTTTTTTTAATTTCGTAAATAAACTTAGTCTCTAGGAAATTTCTAGTTTAGTCTCGGAAAATTGAAAATTCTCTTATAATTTGTGTAAGTGAAAATATTGCCTTGCCAAATACTAACTACAACTATAACAAATCAGATTAATTCCTAAGCCACACACATGTACTACGAGGATTAAACAGGAAGAACGTACTTGTCAAAGCGACAGAATTTCTATCTGTTTTAAATTACAGAAATTCTTGCAGAATGTGTAAGAAACTGAAGTGCCCTATTCTACTGGATGATGATAAACATCAGGATCGTTTATAGGTCACAAAAAAACTGCTCTTTAGATCTGGTCCGATATTCCCGATGAACATTGAAATAATAAAAACCAAGGACCAATCTGAACCCAAACCTGTGTAATGGCAAGCCGTTTTTTCATCGCAACTATCTCCCAATCGAAAGAATCATTTTGCCACAAATAAAACACTTCTTCAGTTTCAATATGTTTGTCTGTCGTTTACCCAATCAAACCTATTGGAACCCTAGGACAGAACCCTATTGGGCAACAGCCCATGAAGGACCAAGGCCTGCCTAGACGGCTATTTGAATAGGGGGCGTGTGGTAAGCACTCCGCAGTTCCCATGCCGTTTAGTTCCGGCCTTCGCTACCTAGGGCGCTACTAACTGTAGCTTCTCACTCCCCGTGTAGCTCCCGGGGTAGAATAGACCTACGGTATGCCCTGCCGTCGTAGGAGGCGACTAAAAGGGAGACCCTGCACTGGACAAGTCGTATCTTCTAATAAGATATGTATGAGTCCTTGTGTGGAAAGTAAAATCTAGTTGTGTCACTTATACTTCAACAACTTTTTGGCGTAGACTTGTGACGAAGCCATTGATTGCCCACCCTGCGGGATGCAATCAGCCTCTGGCTCTCCGGGTTGGGGATTCCCTCCCCCACCCTATCCTGATCCTTACCCCTTGCAGGGTTGCCTGCAAGTTACCTGGGTTACCGAAACCTCTGTGCTTCAGGCAATGGACAGGAATCAGTAGATAGATATTAGATCCATCGGGCGTGCGATCAGTCACGTTAGCTCGTTAGAGTTGAAATACTGAACTAAGGGCGCAAGCTACTTTCCGAGCCAATTGCTTGCAATTGAGGAAGGATTCGTTGTGGCCGTGGTTTAGCCAATAACTCCAATGACCGAGGTCATGAGTTGAGCGGGAGGAGACTCGCTATATAAAATTAACCTCGGAGCCAGCCCGTTGCTGGAAGCGCATTTGCTGAGTGTGCGCGGTTTACCAGAGCCTGCTAGAGAGTGCATTCTCTAGCTTCTAGTAGTGGAGTATGACCACGTTGTGGTACGTATCTCAACCTGCCCTTAAATGGGTCAGACGGGGGAGTGCTTCGGCACTTCTGCTATGGTCGGGCATTGCACTAAAAATCCTTCCATGGTGGTGACATCCCCTTCTTGTTAAGCGATCCAGTTACATGCAACGAGGGACTGGTAAACCCGAACGGGTAGGTACGGTCTAGAAAGATCCCCCGAAGTACCAGGAGGAAAAGGGGTATACGGGAAGAATGTAGCTTCTCACTTTTTATCACGATGCTGGGTCAACAGCGTGACTTTGCCCTCACGGGAATTAGAATGCTGAATTCTTGCACGAAAGGCGAATGCGCTAGCCAATAGACTAACGCTTGAAGGCAAAACCTTTTTGGAGGCGAGACAAACACTTATCCTTTAAAGTTGATTGGCAGAAGATCTACGTTCTTCCTTGTATTTTATGGGTCAATTGAATCCTATTAAGCGCAATTTCTCGCAAAGGATATTCATAATGATTTCAAAAAATTCTAACCCGTTTAAATTTGGAGACTTTCTGAATAAACACTGACTTCAGGCGATACTTGCATTGGGCAAATTTAATAAATCTATGATCCCACAAAAAAACATTCGACTAATATGCGTGGCAATTTTTTTTTTTTGTAATAAATACTCGACTTATATTTTTTCAGTTTGTTCAATAAACCTTTTCAAAAATAAATTTCTATGCTCACCAATTTTTATTATAAACTTCTCACAACTGGATAATTGTTCAATTATCGCATTTCGCCTCTTTTGCCATTTTTTTTTTTTGCAATTATTATTTAAGTATTTTGTATATAAAAAAACAGTTTATTTTATGTTAATTAATGATAACAGTAGAAGTATATATTTTTTTTTTTTTTTTTTTAGAAATTGTGGCGACTTTTATGCCCTTTTATGTGATTACCATCATATTCACTTATTACAGTCTGTATAGTTGTGAGTTTCTTAATAAAGTAAAAAAAATAAAAAAATAAAAAAGGAATTGTGGAAGTTGCAAGTAAGAGAAATATGTAACAAGGAAGAATACTCAAGGAGGTAATTAGTTTAGAGTAATAAAAGGGAAAAATGTTGGAAAAAAAAGACACGAAAAAAAAATAAATGAATACGATAAACGGAAGTAGGCACAGTTATTGAACTGTGATCCACTGAACGAGGAAAATAACTTGTATATGCTTTTTTTTTATATAGCCATTAGTGATAAGAAGGTATTACTATTTATTTATTTATATATAAATATAACTGAATTATAATAATAATAATTAGTTATGAAATCGTTGACCTTTTACACAATATGATTTAATGTTACGGTTTAATGTTATATCAATATTTGTTTCAATCGCTGTTCGATCAAAAGTTTTGGTGATTGGAAACTGATTATTTTTATCTTATATGCAAAGTAGTTACTAATATCAGTGATATTTTCCATGATAACTCCTGCTTCAAATTTTACGACCATAATAATTTTCACTTGATCCTAACATAGTTGCTGGGAGTACATCTTATCCACACAAAAAATGGTAATAATTGAAATGATTACATTGAAGTACAGAAAAGAGAGCCAATAATATCAACTAATCTAAATAACATTTGATATTAAAAAAAAAAAAAAAAACCCCTCTTGCGCAACAGCCCATGAAGGGCCAAGGCTTGCCTGACGGCGATTTGAATAGGAGGGCCTGTGGTAAGCACGCCGCAGTTCCCACGCTGTTCAGTTCCGGCCTTCGCTACCTAGGGCGCTACTAACTGTAGCTTCCCACTTTTCATCACGATGCTGGGTCAACACCGACTTTACTCTCACGGGTACGAACCCTGAATTCTCACCCGAAAGGCGAGTGCGCTAGCCACTAGACCGCGTTGGGTAGACAAGCGTTGTGACGACACATTTGACATTTAATGTCACAAAATTCATCAGAAAAACCCTAAAATAAATTTTTCCGGAAAAATGATTCAAATAAAAGTGTAATGGGGATTCGAAACGTTAAAGATCCATAGAATCTGAAGAGCCGAGAAGCACACATTAAATGAATCAAAAGGTAGTTACTCCCCTCCCACTTAGACCAGACTAGGCAAGGTGAGTTCGATTCATATAAATAGAGCGATAGCTGAAGAGTTCAAAGGACAGTTTTACGACAGTTTTACAACATTAAATCCAGTCAGCAACCTATCTACTACCTTCTTATTACACAGCCAGTCTGTCCCTTTATATTTCTCTCACTTTAAATTGAGTTTTCTCCAAAATTTGAGGTTTTTGTGGTGTAATGGGATCCAAATCATTAAAGATTCATAGGATCCGAAGAGCGGAGAAGCACACATTAAATGAATCAAGATTTAGTTACTCCCCACCTAGACCAGTCGTTTAGAACGGGAGAGTTCGATTCATATAAATAGAGCGACAACACAAGAGTTCAGACAGTTTTACGACAGTTTACAATAGTATAACCCGTCAGCAACCTATCTTACTACCTTTTTATTACTCAGCCAATCTGTCTCTTTATATTTCTCTCGCTACCTAACTTCTAACTTAACTATAAAATGCTTGCAGTTTGTCTGTTCTATTCATTATACAGTGTTCCAGCATATCATCCAGTTTATTTTACTCTAAAATCCATTCTCTCTACTCTCTCTCCTTACAAGGAGAAACCATTATAAAAGTAATCCGTTTTCATCTGTGCAGTTAGCATTCCAAGTTTCCATTTAAGGAAAATGATCGTTTCCGAGAAAATCCAAAAATATAATAAAAAACTATTTAGTAAAATCTCACTTCCAATTTTCTTCAAATTTGAAATTTGAAACGATAAATTAGAAAGGTGATAGAACTAAACCAATATGGCAGTTGGCTCGGCATTGTCACTCCTCGGCAGGTCCAAGATAAATTCCTGGGAACCGTGGAATTTTTCACCCGTGATCCGTGTTTTTGAATCACTCGTCAAAAGCGTACTAATGTATACGGTGCATTCATATGGAGCCTACGTTATGTCCATCTACTCGATAAACTCCAGCGTAGCTATTTTAAGAGATGGTTAGGTCTTGTACGTTCCACCTCCCTTATTTGCCATAAGACTTGAAACGGGCACGTTCCCTATGACAAGAGAGATGTTTTAAAATCGGTATTGGGATGGCTTAAGCATATTGGAGAAATGGATGACTCAAGATTACCTAAGATATGTTTTAAAAGGTTATTAGAAATCCATGAACAGGATACAAAATGTTTAATTAGGTATAACTGGGTTATACCAAGTCGAACAACTGTTTGAGAATAGTGGCATAATTAATGTGGTGGATTTTCGACGCCCGGAGATTTTTTACACGCAGTACGATTGCGTCAGCGGTAAAGATGGCTGAATCCTATTTGAGAGCAAGAGATCTTGAATGTCTTGCCAACTCTAAGTTCAGCAAGTTTTACGATATCTCAATGATGATGGATGTTGGCCCCCAGAAATACTATCTTAGCGGAGTTCCCTTAAAACTGAACCGCCTATTTATTCAGATCAGATTAACTGGGGTGTATGTAATGAGGATGTCGGCAGGGGGGAAACACCACACCATCTTGACCGACCGTGGGTGCTCTCTCTGTAGCCTGGATGCGGCGGAGGATTTGGGGCATTTACTGTTTCACTGTCCTAGCTACTCCACTCTTAGAGAGGAGTTTATGATATCCACCGATGCGAACGAGAATGAAGCCATTAAAACAATATTAAATGTTCGTAACGAATCAGATATGTATACAATTTTCAATTTCATTTGTAAACTGTTAAACTTAAGAGAAAGGACACTACTCTTGTAACCAGCTCGCTGTAATACAATGAATTGAATATAATAATAATAATAATTTTTATATTTTCTTAATTAGGCTGTTATTTATTTTACTTCAGTTGTAGAGGGTTGATATAAATTATGATTTTGAACCTGTTGTACAGCCTGAATTTATTATTTATTGTATATAGCAGTTGCCCAAAAAACATGGTACTAAGAGAGGGTCAGCTCACACTTACAGCCTAAATAATATACATAAAAAATACACTAGTTAAAAATCTCAACTAATTAATAACTCAAACCACGTGGTTTATGAAAAACTGATGCAGATAAAGAACATATCTAAGTATATCTTAAAAATCAAACTAATGAGGTTAAAAAAAAAAACGAATAAACAGAAATTTAAATAACACAGTAATAAAACTTTAGATAATTTAAACTACTTGAAAATGGCAAGTATATTGACCGAAACGTCGTAGTAAAAATATAAAGTTTTATTATATGTTGTAATATACAATAAATAATAAATTCAGGCTGTACAACAGGTTCAAAATCATAATTTATATCAACCCTCTACAATAATAATAATAATAATAAAAGGTGATAGAACCAGACCATTTTACTGAAGTGTTACTTTAGAGAAAAGCTTTAACGTAGCTGCTTCCCCAGAATTTCCCTCCCCCAAAACAATTTTCCTGGGGAAAATACTTCAAATAAAAGTGATAGGTATTTTTTATATGTGGTTAGATAGTATACGAGGTATATACGAGAAAATCATTGAAAAACTGCAAAAAAAAAAAATCATTCAATAAAGCAGCAATTCCGGTTGATAAATTTTGACCAAAACCTTACTGTGACATGCAGTGGTAATACCTAAAGGGTCATTCCTACAGGGTTAGGTTGCTTTCTAGGGAAGATTGGTTAACCCTGGGTCCGTCTGGGGTGATTCCTGAGAATTATCTCCGATGCTACACGGACGGTTCCAGGATGGATGGTAGGTCTGGGGCTGCGGTCTATTTTGAGACGGGAGACCATTTGGTGGTTCCTCTTGGTGATTGGGCCACCGTTTTCCAGGCTGAGGTTTATGCAATTATTTGCTATAGCACCCTGTCATTTCGGATGAGAGGGTGCGTAACACTAATTTAAAAGGTGTTTGTATCTGCTCGGACAGCCAGGCTGCGTTGAAGGCGCTTAGCTCATGTGTCTTCACTTCCAGATTGGTGTTAGAATGTTCTAAAAGACTGGAAGATGTTTCTTCATTAAAGGTTGTGCTTCTGGTCTGGGTTCCAGGTCATATGGGAATCTTTGGGAATAAGGAGGTGGATAGGTTTGCCCAAATTAGGCGCCTCTCTTCCTTTCATTGATCCAGAGCCAGTTGGTGTGTCTTCTGGCACATATTTGTCAGGCTTCCAGACGTGGATGACCTCACAGCACTCATCCTTATGGATGAATGCAGTGGGTTGTCGCCAGTCTAAGATGCTCATTGGGGGTCCGGACGGAGCTTTGAGTAGCGGGATCCGATGCCTTTCACGGACCTCTCTCAGGCATCTGGTTGGCTTACTTACTGGGCATTGTGGCTTAAGGAGACATCTCTATACAATGGGACTCATGCCTGACCCCTTTTGTAGAGTTTGTGAGACGGAAGAGGAAACACCCATGCATCTGATGACGGATTGTTTGGGCTGTGAGGAGATTAGGTTTAGGACCTTCGGCCGGAATAGGATATCGGTACAGGATCTTAAGCTTTGTCCTTTTAAGGTTTTGGTCCGATTTGTTCGGTCTGTGATGAAACTTAGATGGGTAAAACCTGGGCCTGGTCTTTTGTTCCAGGCTTTGATAGCGTAGGGAGGCATTGGATAGCGTAAGGTTTTGCCCTCCCCTTCTTTGCATAATAATAATACCTAAAGGGAATATCAAGTTTGAGCTTCCCGTGATTTTCTGTTTTTGAGTTTTTTTTACACACACACACACACACACACATGTACTTCCGGTGAAAACTCAATTTCGAAAAATTTTACACAACGTAATTAAAAACAAAAAGGGCATATTTATTTGAAAAAGCAGTAAAACATGAACGGAAGCAATTATTGGACAAGGAACGAAATTTCCTACACGACCATTCAAGCCTTCATCTGTTGCTCGTTAACAGACAAACTTCTATTTATCTTAGATATGCAAAACAGTATGAGTTTAACCAAAAAGGAAGACCTAAACATTTCAAAAATAGAAGAAAAAAAAAACTATCACAAAAAACATATTATCTTTGAAATCGGTAAATATTAACGGCTCTTATTCTACTTGCATGCAAATACGATGTGTGGTAAAATTATATATATATATATTAAAAAAAAGGAAAAAAAAAAGGCTAGAAAAAAATGGGGGGGAGAGTATTGTTTTTGTTTTTTTTTTTTTTATCTGAAATAACCAGTTAATTGTTTTGCATTCATTAAACATTATAATTTGCATATCATTAACAATCATTTTGGAAGAAAATATTAATTTAAAACTAAGACATTAATTAAAAGAAAAAGAATTATAATCTATTCAAAATATTAATGTAATTAATTTCGGAAGTTTTATGAGTGAGTAAGGAAATAAGAACAAAGGAATACAATATTTTAGTGTTATGAATTTTAGTAGGGGCTGTTTTTAATATTTGAATTAAGAAATATCATTTTTAAGAATTTTTCCAAAATAGTAAAAACTTCCTATATATTTCAACTAATTTAATAACGGTTTTAACTGAAAATCATCTTCGATTATTGAAAACAGAGTAAACATGTACGAATCCCATTTAAACGAGTAATGATATTGTCGCCCTAAGGGGCAAAGTTATACGCATTTGTTCGGACAGTCAGGCTGCACTGAAAGCCCTAGAGGCTTACAGAACCACCTCATCCCTAGTTAAGGAATGTCGAGAGGCATTGTTTAGACTCTCCAGGCACAACAAGGTACAGCTGATTATTATGGGTGCCTGGGCATGCAGGGTTGAGGGTAATAAGACAGCTGATCAACTGGCCAGGAACAGGGCGAATACTCCGTTCAATAGTCCAGAGCCTGTCCTGGGGATAACTAGCGGAGCGATTCGTACAGCGATCAGAGAGTGGCTTCGCAGTAAGCATGAGGAGCTCTGGAGGGGGAACCTAGGTGCTATACACAGTAAAAGGATGATGGCAGGACTTTTAAAAGAAGGACCAATATGACCCTTAGCCTGGATAGGAACCAGATTTCTCTGTCATGGTAGGTTCAGGAAGCATCTGCACAAGGTAGGGCTAATAAGTGCGGAACCCTTGTGCAGACTATGTCAGGAGGAGGAGGAGACGGCCTCCCACCTGCTCTTTGATTGCGTTGCAATAACTAAATTGCGCTTCGGTAAGTTGTGGCCTGAGGAGATAGTAGCGCAAAATGATCGGGTGATGAAAGCCCTGAAACTCCTTGGGGGGGGGGGGTCACATACTAGAAACTATCGGGTAACAAGCCTTTTTTAGCTGCAATGCCGAGGTATAGCCCACCCGCAGATGTTAATAATAATAATAATAATAATAATGATATTGTCTATTGAAAAAATAATGGATCTACCTGAAATTCAAAACTACCTGAATTGACTAAAAATGAAGTTAAAAAAGAAAACAGAAAAAAAATTTAAACACTCTCTTAACACATCACATTCCAATGGATGGGTAAACTTTGGCATATTGGCGTGTAGGATAACGAGATAGCCGAATACCTTATCAAGGAAAGGCGCAATAACTCCCTTTATGGAGCCAGAACCCTTTATTGCGCTAACCTCAGAAAAGAAAGAGGAAATCAGGAGAGCCATAAAGACTGGAAAGTTATCTCCAGACTGAGAGGCAGGCTAAGACTTGTATCGGCATTTACGACCCGAAAAAGTCAGCTTGCCTGTAGAAATAGTCTTCCTCCAGGTTTCCTCACTGGGGCCTTATAGACTCAGGAGGCACCTGAAGAAGAAGCTAGGCCTAGAAAGCAACAAGTATCTCTTCGTAACAGAGTTTTCGAAATTATATTACATGAAAACATGTACTGAGGTCCTCTAGTGCAAAAAAAAAAAATGAACTGAGTAATTCTGATTGGTTACTGAACTTCTTTCTTTAGGTTTTTTGTGTTACACGCTTCTCACAAATGATCCTGACTATATTTATTCAAAGTGTTTATAATTACTATATTACACTAGGGCAAGGTGAAAAGTACACGGCCTAGCCCATAGATAACACTGCTAAAAATGAAATTATTTTTTTTTGTTATGTTGGCCCACTTGTTGCAAAAGTAAATACTAAATTAATGTGAATTTGATTAGACAAATAGTTTGTTTTATACGGCTGTTTAAAGTAAGCGTGTTGTGTGTTTTTGACAAAATGAATAAACTTGAATACTGTTCCATCATAAAATTCTTCGTTTTGAATGGTTTAACGCCAACAGAAATTCATCCAAAGTTGATGAAAGTGTATAAAGGAATCTACACCTTCGTTATCAACAGTAAAAAAAACGGGCAGCTGAGTTTAAACCTCATCATACATCGATTGAAGATGGTCCACATGAAGGACGGCCAAAAACTGCAACTATGGGAGAAAATATCCAGAAGATAGACAATATGGTTCTAGACGATTAAAGGTTTATGAGATAGCTAAGGCTGTAGGCATCTCAGAAGAAAGGTTATGGCACATTTTACACGAAGAACTCAGTATGAGAAAGCTTTGCGCAAGATGGGTGCCGCATTTGTTATAAATGCTGATCACAAACAAATGAGGAATCGAGTTTTTTTGCAATGTTTGTGCCAACCGATTTTCTGCGCCGATTTGTTACGATTGATGAAACGTGAGCAAACCATTTTACTCCTTAAAGAGAAAAGGCCTGGTTTGCAAAAAGAAAAAAAATCCTCTTTCACCAGGACAATGCACCCGCCCATAAAAGCGCATTTTTGGCAATGGGAAAATTGAGGAATTTGAAGTATGAATTGTAGGGGCATCCTACCTATTCGCCAGATTTGGCTCCCTCTGACTTTCATCTATTCCCAAAACTTAAGAAATTTATGTCTGGAAAACGTTTTCGGTCAAATAAAGAGATGATAGCAGTGGTAAATGGATATTTTGAATACCTTCCAGAATCGCAGTTCAGGGACTAAATCCAGTTATTGGAGAAACGTAGGACAAAGTGTATTGAAATAAAGGGGAGACTAAATTGAGAAATAAATGCATTTTTAAAACAAAAAAAATAAAAAAATCTAGTGTGAAACACTCACACAACTTTCTCTTACTCCAGTTCTCAAAATTATAATTTTGACAAATTTTATAGTTTGTGTACCAAATTAATTCAAATACAACCGTGAAAAAACCGTTCAGTAAAAGCGCACTTCCGGTTAACTAATTTCCTTGAAACTCGAAATTTTGGCAATCTATTTATTTCTAATTAATTTTGTTTAGATGATAGAATTGTATAATAGATTTATGATAGCAGTTTAGAGAAAAACATAACCCTACCCCTCCCCTAAAAGTGCCATTAAATGAATTTTCCTAGAGAAAGGTTTTAAATAAAAGTTGTAGATCTTTGTATGTTTAGTTTATATACCAAGTTTAAAGAAAATTGTCGGAGCCATTTTTGAGAAAATCGCAAAAAAGTAAAAAAATCAATAAGTAAAGTGGTATTTCCGGTTGAGGAATTTCGACAGATGACCCACTATCAGATGCCATGGTGATACCTAAATGGAATATTAACATTAACTTTCAACTTTCTACGGTTTTTCGTTTTTGAGCTTTGCTGTTCACATACGTACACACACACACACACACACAGACCATTTGCTAAAAACCACTTTTTTGGACTCAGGGGACCTCAAAACGGATATTTCCGGTGAAAATTCGATATCGAAAATTTGA
>JAAEAF010010433.1:0-12620 GCA_011037195.1 Triatoma infestans
GACAGTCTGTATTAGACATTGAACTAGAACACTTGATTCAGGAATCACTATCTTAAATTCAGTACCAGTTATAGAGTTTAGCATTTATTCTAGATAAACAATTGATTTAATAAGCATACAGTTGTAATATTGTAAAGTATTTAAATTCTTTTAGAAATTAATATATTTATTTCAAAAACAGTGGTGATCTCTTGATTATTTCTTAATACTTCTATCTCTATCTCAAACATACACACAAGCCCTTTACTAAAGCGCTCACGCCACAGCAAATCAATAACATTTCATCCGTTCACCAATTCTCCTTAACATAGTCTGGCCAGAGGCCGACAATAAACCGTGAAGACTTCGAGCGTCTTCTCATTGACGAAACATGAATTAATATAATAATAAATGGACGTGATTGATAGAAACAGCACGTACTACAATGATGACGTTAGATTTTTCTCGACATAAGAGCAACTACGCTTACTTATGAATTATGAACTATCTTGTTTATAACATTGTTCGGAAGCCGGGAAGCAAGCAGTGCATTGAAAAAAAATACTGAGTGCCATTATAATATGTAAATACCAGTATTATAAATTAAAAAAATTATCATTAAATACAGAAATGTTATGTATTTGGCAATATTACTTTGACTAAAGCTACCCAATTTATACATATATACATACGTATACACACACATACACACACACACCAATATATATATAAAGAGGGTTGAAAAAAAGTTCCAAACTCATTCAACCCCATTTTCCGCTAAAAATTGAAACAAAATCAGGTTAAATCAGTGCCTCTCTTAATTTGGTTTTGATTTGCTTCATTTTGATTGGTAACGATGTTGATATAACGAGAGTTTCCCTCACCAATAACCCCCCCCCTTCCAATACACTAACAGTTAATACAGTTAACATTTTCATACTCAACCCACTTTTTTGATATTATTCATATGGCAGTGGGTCCCAGTTTGTTCTGACATCATGACTCCCTATATATCCCCTCTTAATCCGAGTCTTTCTCATGCTACAATTTTCACTCTAATACATATACTGACGTCCTATTATTAAAGATCATATAATATATACATATTTTTTTCTCCCACTAAGGACCAGCGCCTTTAACACATTTTTTTTTTTTTTGCTTCAATAATTTATTTGCAACTGTACAATAGATACAATAACCAAATGTGTTGAATTTTACCTGACATGATTTACAAGAGAAAAAAATACCCAGTGGTATTACTTCAAGGCGTTGAAGTTAATTTAAAAGGTCACGGGGCCACTGACGCATCAGGCGTCGAGATGGATTATCAGGTAAGATTTGACGCCTGATTGGATTAGTTATGGAATATTTGATAGCGGGATTTAATTAGATCGGACACAAATTGAATGGATAGGTCATTATGTAAGGTTTTATTGGAAAATAATAAGGAGATTTGGTAATTTTTCGTAGGATTTGGACTCTAAGGATTGGATATGGTAAACGTTGGAATGCTTAGGGGAGCCCCATACCTCTAGTCCGTAAGTCCATATTGATCGCATTAAAGTTTTGTATAGTATAAGCTTATTTTTTAATGTAAGTTTGGATCTTTTGTCTAAGAGTCTCGAAAGGATAAGAAATCGTCTATTAGTTCCAGTGCTTTTCAGTCTGGTATAGGTGTTCCAGGTTAGTCTGTTATCCATATATAACCCAAGATAGCGTACTCTATCAGCAGTAGGTAGGAAGATGTTATTTAATTTAACACCAGAACGGAGGGAGTGACGTAGTGTAAACGTGGTGTGTAATACATATCTTTTCATTAACTTTTATCTTCCATTTTTTGCATCACTCTTCTATTAAGGAAAGATGATCTTGAAGACGACTGGAGGCAATAGTAGGTTCGGTATGGGAGGAAAGAATAGTAGTATCATCAGCGAAGGTTGATGTTATTGTATTAGGATGTAGGGGAAGGTCAGCAGTGTATGTTGTGTATATAATTGGACCTAGGATACTACCTTGCGGTACTCCAGCTTTCACAGGGAAATTGGGAGAAAAGGAAGAACCCTGAGAGACTTGGCAAAACCGGTCACTCAGGTATGATTTAAGAATAAGAAAATAGGTATATGGTAGAATGCCTTTGGGTTTCCACAGCAGTCCAGGGTGCCACATCTTGTCGAAAGCCAACATATTTTTAAATTAGCGTCACTAGATTTCCTTATTATTTTATTTTTTTTTATTCTATCCTGTGTAATCATAAATTTTCTAATTACCTCCTTGTCCTAGTTGAGAAGAGATAAAAGGGGGGACCACAGTTTCATTGGGGGAAATGGAAAACTTAAAAACTTTCTTAGTTAAAGTACAACAAGTTTAGTGAAGAACAGTCTAGATGTCCATCATGGCGTTAAACGTTATTTTCTTACCATAATAAGGCATAAAACTTTTGTAATACACAACAAAATTGGTTTGGTAATCCTGTCTGGTGAAAATTAGATATAAAAGAACTTATCATAATGCCCATCTTCCTTTCCATCCATCCAAAAAAAAAACATTATCTTCCACTTTAAGAATATTTAATACTTTGTTTTATATTTTTACTTAATGTTATTCTTAGTAAGTAGAAATATTGCGTGCGTAAGTTTTTATGAACAAATTGTTTCGAAAACGAAAATAATCAGGAAACTCGAACTTGATATTCTGTTTATATACGTACTATTATCTTACACTAAGGTTTTCAGACACCTGGAATCCATCCATCAATAGCCAGTGTGTCTTTACTGAATGTTTTCTTTCTTTCTTCCGTTTTCAGCGATTTTCTCCAAAAAGATTCTAACAATTTTCTATAAAAGTCGAAACTCATTTGAAACCATTTCCAGAGAAAATTGATTTATTTGCAGATTGCTGGGTGGGGCTGGGGGAGGCGTAACTTTAAGCTTTCCTCTAAAGTACCAGTTCAGTGCAATGTATGCTTATAACATTAACCTAATATTAATGTTCATTATAAGGATTGTTAGAATTCCAAATTTAAGGAAAATTGATTAACCGAAAATTGTAAATTTAAAAAATTTGAAAAATATTCTTCCAAAAAAAAAAGAAAACATTTTTAAAGAGTTAATGCGAAATTCGTGACGATAAATTTAAATTTTATTTGGTTTGTATCAATGTTATTGTTGCGCGCTTGTGGACTACTCTTATATAATCTCTTCTCTATCTGACTGATTGATACTTCTCCTCCTATCACTTCTATTCATGCATTACGACAAATAAGTAGGTTTTGAGATATAATGAAATTTCGTCAATAACTGCTGGAGATCTCGAGGAGCGGTCAATAAAATTACAACTCTTTTAAAACTTATCCGACATTTCGAAAATTTATTGTCTTCTTCAGGGTTAAAAAAAAATCTTATGTCAAACACTCACACAACTTTCTCTTACTCCAATTCTCAAAATTATAATTGAAAAAATTTTATTGTTTGTGTACCAAATTTAATGAAATTCGTCGAAAATTGAAAAAAAAAACTGTTCAGTAAATGCGCGCTTCCGGTTTACTAATTTTTTTGAAAGTTGGAATTTTTGGCCATCTATTTATTTCCTAATTAATTTTGTTTGGATGATAGAAATTGTATAATATATCATCCAATTATACTTTTATAAACTATGACGAAAACATAATTTCACACTTCCCCTAAAAGTGTGCCGTTAAATGAATTTTCCCACAGAAATGTTTCAAATAAAAGTTGTAGATCTTTGTATGTGTAATTTATATGGTGAAGTTTCAAGAAAATTGTTGGAGCCATTTTTGAGAAAATCACAAAAAAGTTAAAAAAATTATTTAGTAAAGGTGGTAAAAGTAAACGGGACCACCGGTCATCCGATTTGTTTCAAACACGGAATTTCAACAACACATTTAATTCTAATTAACATTATTTAGATGATATATGTAGGGGTAGTGAACCCCCACCACTCATCCACTCTAGCGAGTGAACCCCCATCACTCATAAACAGCCCCTCGCGCACAGAGAGAGGAGAGGGTTCGGCGAGTGTATATATATACGAGAAACAGAGTCAAAGATATATGCTGTTCACAGTCTACACTTCAATTGTACATATCGTTTAGCCACGTCAGTCTGTCTGTTCAGTTCTTGTAGTGTAAAGTATACAGTCCTTGGCAGTCAGTCATATACATATATATCAATTATATATCTTATACCGATATTGAGGTGTTATTTATCTATCAACATCTACAACCAACATCTCCTCCTACAACCATTACATTGGTGGCAGCGCTATCGAACCCAGCCATTTCTCATTAAAAGGTAAGATATAAATTTCTATTATTTTTTTTATTATTCATTTTAGTTTTACACTTTTAAATATTTTATTTCCGCTATTTTTTTTTACATCTATTTGTATATTTCATATTTTTAAAATTTCGACTTCATTTTTATGAAAAGAGCCGAAATTATTCAAAAATTAAAACAACATAATCTTTCCACAAGTGGCAATTTGTTAATTTTAAAAGAAAGACTATCAAAAATCATGTCTACCTACACAATCGATGGCCAACAAAAATCTGCTGATGAAGCAATCTCGTACCTTCTAAACAAGTGCAACGCTCCAAATCCTGTAAACATCCGGAACTTGCAAATGATAAATAATTTACCAGTTTTCGACGGTTCCCATAATAGCGACATAAATTCCTTCATAGACCAAATTAATAATTATAGTGCGATTTCGGGATGGTCAGAAGCCGACAAACTGGAAATCATAATTTTAAAAGTAACGGGTGCGGCAAAAATTTTCTTTGACACTTTTAAAACGCAGTGTACAAATGATAACGTCATTTTAACATACCGACTAGCAACGGAAAGTCTAATTGCCAGATTTAAAAAAGAAAAAACGCCCGTGGTATTGTTGCAGCAAATAACGAGCTTGCAACAAAATCCATCAGAAACTCTGGAAGCTTTTGCTGACAGAATAAAGCACATTGCCACATCTCTCTTATTCAAAGCTCAAGAAAACCCGTTACAAACGTTACAAAATCTAGTTGAGCGGCTAACAACGGACGCCTTCATAAAATCACTTCCAAGTTCCACGAAGGCCCAAGTCCAAATTAAACTCCCCAAAAACCTTGATGAGGCTCAAACTTATGCAACAGCCCTCAGGGACATACAAAGTGCAGAACCTCAAGGTTCGATATTTGCCATTAAAAAGGCAGATTAGCCAATACAGTCTTCTGACAAACCGCCATCGCCATGCAAACATTGTTCCGGCGTCCATTGGAACTCAGAATGCACACAAAAATTTCAAGTCGTGAAAAATAAAAGAAGGCGAGTTTCTATTTCTAAACCACCTTCGCCTTGTAAATTTTGTCAAGGCAACCACTGGAACCGCGACTGCAACAACAAAAATAATAATTTTAATAATAATAAACAAGCCCGCACTAATTTTGGTAAAAAGCCACAATTTAAGCCAGACCATCGTACCTTCAGGCAAAGTAGGTCCTATTTCAAAAAACAAATGCCCAACAATAATAATAATAGTAATAATAACAGCAATAATAATAATAATAACAAATTTAATACTGGCAATACGTCGAATAGATGGGTTCCGCCAACATGCCAGATATGTGAAAAACGAGGGCATACTGCAAAGGCATGCTTGTTCAATAACTCAAAAAACGATTAGGCGCTCAGCCGTTTTCACAAACGGCGACCACTGTCTTGATCCCGGCACTCAACAATACAAATAATTTATTAATCAACGTCCAAATGAAAAACAAAAAAGTTAAAGCTCTGATCGACACGGGTGCTTCACACTCGCTCATAGATGCCAGTCACGTCAAATCGAGGCCCGAAGAATCTGGTATCATTTTAAAATCGATCACAAACCAGATTATCCCCAATTATGGTCTGTCAAACATTCAATTATCCATAGGCCAAAACACAAAAATTCAAGGTAAATTCATAGTGTCCCAACGGAAAAATGAATTTGAAATGATCATTGGGAGAGACCTACTAACAAAATTTCAAGCCATTATTAATTTCAAAAACTCAAACATAATCATGAACAAAACAGTCATTCCATTCTTAACAGACAACACAACATCACAAATTAACAACATTCAAAACACAACTTTACCAGAAACATTATCAACCAGACACAAAATCAAAATTCCTGCACGATCACACATCGTCAATACTTACACGCTACATACAAAATTTCCAGACGGTTCCATACTATTGACACAACATGACAGTCTACCTACTGGAATTTACTTACCCCACACACTGTCTAACGTACATAACAATGCTTGTGCCATAACATTAATAAATACAACACAACATGAAATCTGCATCACGAAACATTTTCCAATAGCACACATTCAATACAACCCTGAGACGTATAACTCATCAAACAAACATACCATAAATTCTATTCAACAACTCTCGCACGAACAAAAAACACAATTACAAGCCTTTCAACAACAGTTACGCCAGAAACTCACTCATCTCTCTCCACAACAAGCAGACAAAATTGTTGAAACATTTTCTCCATTTTCTGACACATTCACTCATGATAAAGATTACAAAACAAAATTTACAGATATTACACACCACATAGACACACAAAATCATCCGCCTGTACACAGTCGACCTTACAAACTATCACATTCAGAAGCCCCCATACTGAAAGCACTAATACAAGATAATCTGGATAGAGGAATAATTGAACCATCGACGAGTAACTGGGCGCATCCCGTGATTCTTGTTAAAAAGAAGTCTGCGGATCACACAAAAGTTGATTCAAACGACATCACCCAGTTACGCAAACAGTACAGATACGAAGTTGATTTACGTAAATTAAACGCAATCACCACATCTGAAATTTATCCTCTTCCAGACATTCAACACATATTATCAACATTACATGACACAACATACTTCACAACACTCGACATCTCAAACGCATTCCACTCCATTAGACTTGACAAATCATCACAAGACAAAACAACATTCATAACGCAATTCGGCACATACAAATTCTTATCTGTTCCGTTCGGTCTGAAGAACGCGAGCGGATCATATCAGCGTTTAATGGATAAACTATTATCGGGTTACACGGGTGACATATGCCACACATTCATTGACGACATATTAATTTTTCACGGCAAAACATTTCATGAACATTTAACATCTACACAAAAAATTCTCACACAATTACAGAAGGGCAATCTTTATATAGACCTAAATAAATGTACCTTCTTCAAAGAAGAATGCAAATATTTAGGCTATACATTGAGCAAAAAAGGCATTTCTCCAGATCACGAGAAGTTAAAAGCTGTAGAAACCTATCCAATTCCGAAAAAATTAAAAGACGTCAGAGCATTTTTAGGATTTATAGGTTTTTACAGAAAATTCATTCATAATTTCTAGGAAATAGCCAAGCCCCTTACAGACTTAACAAAGAAAAATACCAAGTTTGTATGGTCTTCTCAATGTTCATCGGCATTTCAAATTCTAAAACAAAAATTGATTTCTCCACCGATTCTGGCATACCCCAATTATAATTACGAATTCATATTGACTACGGACGCGAGCAACGTTGGCATATCTGCAATTCTAAGCCAACAAATAAACGGCGAAGAACGTCCAATAGCCTTTTCAACCCGCGTACTGTCTGAAAATGAAACAAGACTCTGCACTACGGAAAGAGAACTGTTAGCCATTCTCTTTGGCTGTAAACAGTACAGATATATCATTTTCGGCTACAAATTCAAAATAATAACTGACCACTCAGCTCTGCAGTGGCTTCAAAATTTAAAAGACCCGCATTCGAAATTGTACAGATGGTCACTAAAATTAAGTGAGTTCGACTTCTACATCGAACACAGATCGGGTAAAAACATCGCTCATGCAGATGCGTTAAGTAGATATATAGGCTGCATCAACACCGATATATCCCCAGAATATTACCCAACCATCGACTTATTAGCAATAGCTCAGCAGCAAGCTGAGGATGAGCAATGCCGACGTCTAGCCCAATCAAAAAATTATGCATTAAATGATTCAGGCCTTCTAATCAATGTGCTGGACAACAACATCCTTGTTCCAAGCAAAATGCGTGATACAGTTTTACAGCTGTATCATGACAACCCATTGTCTGGTCATTATGGCAGACAAAAAACATTTGACCGCATGAAAACTCAATTCTCCTGGCCTGACATGACCAAAGACGTGGAGAACTATGTCAAGACGTGTCATAGTTGCGCCACTAGAAAAACCGACAACGCCTATAAACCACCAATAGGCACATTTAGCGAGCCAACTAATGTTTGGCAAACTATTTCAATTGACATTGTTGGACCGCTAGAGCCATCAACAAATATTATAACAGGCGAAGAATACAAATACATATTAACAATAATTTGTCAATATTCCCGCTATTTGGAAATGTTTCCAATTACGAACCAAAAAGCGGAGACTATTGCTCAAATCATTGTTAACCATATCTTCACCAGATACGGCACGCCAAAGTACCTACTCACAGATTTGGGTACCAATTTCACGTCCACCATCCTACTCCAAATCTGTGCACTGTTAAAAATTAAAAAAGTGTGCACGACGCCATACCACCCTGCGTCAAATGGACGATTAGAGAGAATTCATAGAGACATCGCCAATAACATATCTCACTATGTCCAAAGTAACAAAAATTGGCATAATTACCTGCCATTAATTAAAGCTGCACACAACTCAACGAAAAATGTATCCACAAACTTTACCCCCATGAACTAGTTTTTGGTACCAAATTTCAATTTCCCTGGATACTAAACTATCCACAAAAAGACATTCAAAATTTTAACATTCATACAAAATGTCTATATGAAAAAATTCAAAAAGTGCGTCAACAGGCAAAAAATAATAATGAAAAAGCCAAACAAATAAGGGAAAAATATTATAATAAAAGTGTTTCAAAACAAAATTTCTATGTAGGAGATAACGTTTATTTAAAAAATTTTACGCCCACGGGAAAATTCACAAAAAAATATCATGGCCCGTACCAAATTTACAAAATATTTTCCAACCAGACTGCACTAATTACCTTAAATGATAATGAAAGAAAATTAGTGCATCTAAGCAAAATTAAAAAAGCACATCTGCGACAAAAACCTACAAACACACATAAAATGAATCTACGGCCAAGAAAGGCAAAAATTTAAAAACATTTTCGGAAAATTTAGACAAATTTTCCTGGTGTTGGGAGGAGACAAAACTCTAGTCCAAGGAAAAATTTCAAAATTAATTTCAAAATTTCAAACATAATCATAAACATTTTAATTAAAAACTTTAAATAAATTCAACATAATATCTCAGTAAATACACCCTGGCATTTTGAAAATTGTATTTCAACATTTCAATGCACGTTTCAAATTCAACATTTAATTTTCGATCATACACCCTATTTATTTAAACAATTTTGTTAGTGTGAATTGAACATTGATTATGGTCAATTTTAGGCCATACACCCCAATCATCATACATTTAATTATTGTTAATTTTAAATAATATACATTCTTATTCTTAACAATTTTAGGTTAAACACCCTATTTGTTTAAACATTGAATTTTAGGTCATAAAGGAAATCATACAAAGCATTTACTAATGCATTGATACAAAGCAAATCCAAACATTTCTTATTTTAGATTTAGATACCGACAAAGGAGTCATAAGGAGCAATTGTTAATACTTTTCTTATTTTAGAGAAACAAACAATACGGGAATTTAGCAACCGTACAATGCTAAACTTTATTGCAGGATTAAAATACTGGAAAATTTATAAAAAAGGAATACAACCTCCACAGCTTTGTCTCAACGCCGACAAAACAGGTAAAAACCCTTAATTCTTAGATATACTTCATTTATTTGCTTCTTGTTTAATAGAATAGAAACGTCGACAAAAGGGTGAAATAACAATAAGCATAGCCAACAAACATTAGGAAGGAATTCCAGCCACATTCAATAGGAAAGGATTTTCAATTGGGAAATTTTAATCTTCAAGGAATTGCCGAACAATGGAAGTACTAATAAAAGGAGATATCTTTCTGCACCTGGTAAAAACCCAGTTTATTATACTTACTACTTTCACTTTTAATTGTTTTTTGCCACATGTACCTTGAAGGGTGATTAAAATCAACACCCCAACTAAATAATTTTCTTTCAAATGGCCATATACATTCATATATATATATATTTTATGATACTAATATAATACTTGTTTACCACTAACAAAATATTCGCTTAATCTATCTAGCTTTAGCACTTCGAATTCAGTCGACATAATCTGCAGATATTCATCGACCTTCGAAATATTAATTAAATATTTATGAGCTCTTACCCATATCCCGGCCGTATCCTAGCTGCGCATTCCTGCATTCCTGCTCGCAAGAAATCGATTTCGTCCATTATTTATAAATTAATATTAAGTTTACATATATTAAGCAAACGTTTCTATCAAAACTTCTTCGTACAACATAATGCATAAAACAAACTTCTTCGTACAACATAATGCATAAAACAAACTTCTTCGTACAACATAATGCATAAAACAAACTTCTTCGTACAACATAATGCATAAAACAAACTTCTTCGTACAACATAATGCATAAAACAAACTTCTTCGTACAACATAATGCATAAAACAAACTTCTTCGTACAACATGTTGCATAAAACAGATTTAGAAAATAAAATCATCATTGCACCGTTGATTCAGAAATTAACTAAAACAAATACATTAAATCATTGCACCTTGATTTATAAGACAGCGTATGACAACTCCAACCCTGTTGGAAGGAAAAAAAAAAAGTAATTTAATTCGTCTACAAACACCAAACAAACATAATATTTTATTCCACGAATGTATTTTTTTGTTACTTTAACAAATTTATTTTCTTCCTTTTCCAACATTCCTTTCTATTTAATTAATTTGCCTAAACACACAAATTATTAAGGTTCCTAGAAACAATTGTATATAAATAAATATGTGTGTTTACAAAAAAAAAAAAAAAAAAAATGTATAGATATATATATATATTTTATTATATCATGTCATATATAAATCATTCAATATATCATAAATATAAATCGTTCATATGATCATCAATCAATTATATAATTTTCAATCAATTATTTTAAATATGTATTAATTTTTAAATTTTATTCTGCATCTTTTTACATCATATTTGTTTATTAATTATCTAGTTCTATAATTGTGATATTTATCAAAAATCTTTTTAAATTGTATAATTTTCAAAGAATTTTAAATCTGCATAAATATTCCTTTTATCAGAATCAATCTTGAAATTTTATTTGTATTCATATTCTATTTCTTAGAGTCATCTTTAAAAATGAACAGTTGTTTATAGCCATTAGTTTTGTTACATCTGAATAATTATTAGAAGATATTTTAACAATTTAATCAAATCATTATTATTGTATATCATTACTTAATTAGGAAATAATTTTTTTTAACATTTATACCATAATCATGAGTTTTTCATTCATCTGGAAATTTTTAATTGTTTATAACCATAAGTTTCATTACATGGAAATCATTTCTAATTTTATATCGAAAATGAATCATGAATTTTTTCAATTGTTTAATACTTATACTCAAGCGAAAATATTTATTTAATAAAAAAAAAAAAAATTTAATCATTATTGTACCTTAGATTTAGTCAATTTTTATGTTCAATTTTATATTCAAATTTTTAAATTTCTAAATTTATATCCAAAATGAATCCATGATGCACATAAATTCAGCAAAACTCCTTGTAAATATAATTCTAACTCTTACATGATACTTAGTAATGGATTTACCAAGTATTTCAATAACATAAACAATTGGCAAAATAAAAACAAAATGTAAATAATTAATTTAATAAATGTAGATAATTTTCAAGAGCCAATTTTCACTTATGTAAATAATTAATGGATCTCTTAATATTTCTAAAACTAAAAATGCAGATCCAATATCATGTATTGAAATTATTAGTTTTTTCTCAAATTATGTTAATGACCGATCGTGTAAATATTGTTCTTTTAATGTACATATTTAAATTACTGCCAAAGACTGCTCCAATTTTAAATACTCTATGACAGACAAGACAAAACTGGCTCTTAAAAACAGCATGCTAGTCGCATATCACTAGCCACATATGCTACAAAGTCTGGCTCTCTTAAAAACAGCATGCTAGTCGCATATCACTAGCCACATATGCTACAAATTTAGTAGCATCAACAACATCATTTCAGCCAAGCTACCAACGCTAATTTTTCGCAAACGAAAAATTACTTCAGGAGGGGGGATGATGTAGGGGTAGTGAACCCCCACCACTCATCCACTCTAGCGAGTGAACCCCCATCACTCATAAACAGCCCCTCGCGCACAGAGAGAGGAGAGGGTTCGGCGAGTGTATATATACACGAGAAACAGAGTCAAAGATATTCTGTTCACAGTCTACACTTCAATTGTACAAATCGTTTAGCCACGTCAGTCTGTCTGTTCAGTTCTTGTAGTGTAAAGTAGACAGTCCTTGGCAGTCAGTCATATACATAAATATCAATTATATATCTTATACCGATAT
>JAAEAF010010435.1:0-17121 GCA_011037195.1 Triatoma infestans
GATGCTTCCACCTTGATTTCTATGACAAGTCTGTCTGAAAGAATCTTCTCTTTTGTCCGTTTAGTGCCTCCCCTGTGAGGAGAAGGGGGTAGTACAATGCCATCAAGGTTAATAAATTTTTCCAGTAACTTTTTCCATATACCTGCGTGTAGCTTTTTGCAAGGTAATTATTACATAACTTGATATTTTTGATTTATTTATGAATTAATATATTTCTAAGTTTCTTGCATCCATCACACACTCACAAGAAGTTCAAATCTATCAAACCTACTTAAACTAAAAAACATTTAATAATTAAGAAAAGTAAGACTTTTTTTTTAATTTTATTTATTTTTATAGAAATTATTATTATTTTTTGTAAATTTTTGTAAATTATACCAAATATAAAATGCGGGAAACAAAGAGTAATATCAAAAAAATTATGTGAAGAAATCACAATCAAGTTAAGAGATCCACCGGTAGAATATGTGAAATTACAAAAAAAAGGCAAGAGAGATTACAAATTGCTTGTAATTAATAAAACAGTATTAAAAATTAAACTCTTAGAATCAACTCGTATCTGTACTTCCATGCCTGTTTTGCAAAACTAACTAAGTTTGGCCAGTCATTTCCAATCAGACAGAATAGCAAGTCTTCCAGATTACGCTCACTCTTGTTAAAATAGCTAATACGGGGCTCTTTGAGAATTTGTCAGATACAAATAAAATGGAACATATCTTCCTCTTTATAACAAAGAGACCGAGTTTGATATTATCATATCTATATTTGTTTAAATAAAATAGCTCACATCTCAGTTTGAATACCCATCTAATTGAGCATGCATCCATACTACTACAATAAACATAATTCTGGTTGGAAGATAAGTGTTTATATAATACACGATTACATCTATTTTGGGCTTTACATTTCAATAAATTTATCTTATATTTTACTTAAGAATACCAGCTACTTTAAGTTGACAGTTTATCAAGGAATTGAAATTAATATCGTTGGGACAAGTATAGCCAACCACTCCTTAAACCAAAACTGCTTATTCTTTTATAATTAATTTTGCAAAAATATAAAAGAATTTGTTGACCGTTGATGAATTAAGTTTTGAAGAAGTTTGGTGAGGATTGGTCAAGAAAAAACAGTCAATTATGCTAAATGTTTCGACAGCGTTTCCTGTATAGAAGAAAGTCGTGAAGATATATGGAGAAAGAATTTTTAAAAATATACACATTTGTTATATCGCAGAAACATAAAAAAAGAAAATTAAAAGTAACATTTTGCGGAAAAATAAATATGCGGAAATCTAGACGTAAGCAAGTGAAAGCATTTGCAAATATAATTATGATGCAACTTGATGGCATGTAGAAATTATTGGCAGCAAAATTTGTTTCCAAATTCAGCAAATAATCTGGAGAGATTCTGAGGCAGATTGAAACATTTTTTTTTATAAAAAAAAATCTGGTGTGAAACACTCACACAACTTTTTCTTACTCCAGTTTTCAAAATTACAATTGATAAATTTTATAGTTTGTGTACCAAATTTAAGGAAATTCGTCGATGACTGAAAAACTGTTCAGTAAAAGCGCACTTCCGGTTTACTTGAAGTTAATTTTCTTGAAACTCGGAATTTTGGCCATCTATTTATTTCTAATTAAGTTTGTTTGGATGATAAAATTGTATAATCTATCATCCAATTATATACTTTACTAGCTGTGATAGCACTTTAGAGAAAAACATAACCCCACCCTTCCCATAAAAGTGCCCTTAAATGACTTTTCCTAGAGAAATGTTTCAAATAAAAGTTGTAGATCTTTGTATGTGTAGTTGATATAACAAGTTTCAAGAAAATCGTCGGAGCCCTTTTTGAGAAAATCGCAAAAAATGTAAAAAAAAAAGAAACTAGTAAAGTGGGACTTCCGGTTGAGGAATTTTGACAGATAGATAACGTACTTTTAGATCCCATGGTGATAACTAAACAGAATATCAAGTTTCAACTTACTACGGTTTCTCGTTTTTGCAGCTATGCTGTTCATACACATACACACACACACACAGTCCATTTGCTAAAACCCACTTTTTTGGACTCAGGTGACCTCAAAACGGATATTTCCGGTGAAAACTCGATATCGAAAATTTGTCACGATTCCAACATTTCCTCTTACTAGAAGTCAAAGAAAGTAAAAAGTTTAGTGGAATTTCAACATTCTTGTACATTTTTGATCCTCAAATTTATGCCACATAGCAGGTAATAGTTCTAGAAACAGAATTAAAGATTTTCACTTTAAAGGAAAAACGGTTATTATTATTATTATTATTATAAATTAGCTTTGTGCAACTGGTTTTATCACAATAAGTGAAAAAAAAAACCAAGTAGGTTATTTGAAGTAAGATTACTAAACTAAAAAAAAAATGCTATTTCAACCGTGTATTATATTATTGTACTTTTAGAAATAGGTTCATGTATTTTATATTTTAGAAGGGTTATTATTTGTTCATGAATTCAACATTAGAAAAAATAAAAATGTAAGGTTTAACTTGCAAGTTCTTGTACAGAATTATTTATTTTCATTTTTTGTTTTCTTTTACCGCCAAATAAAATAAATCTTTTTACTGTAAACGAGCACATTTACATAATAAAAGAGACATTTATTTTACAAGAGATTGGATTCAATTACGCACAGTTTTCTAGGTAGAATTGTAAACCGGATAGAATGGGAAGAGTTTTTAAGGACCGCCGGGAAACAAACTTGTGCTCAAGTACTCCCGGTACACCCTTACGCTTCATCTTTATGAAGTTGTACACCACAAACATCGGAATATCTTATAAATATTTAATAAGCCTCATGTTTTTCCATTCTTTAGTAAAAACTCACAAAACTATAAACAATTCTGGATTTTTTTTTTTTCCTTCTTTCTTTGGTCCTTCATTAATATCCCATAAATCCCATTTAAAAATGATTTTATAATCTTTTTAATTTGAAATTATTGTTTAAATTAGAGTTTTAAACAAATTAATGTAAAATTCACTTTTCCTTTAAGACATAATTTGGATGAAGAGATTACCAAACCAAAATAAACGGACGAAAGATGATAACCAAATAACACGTTATGGTAACCATTTTTTTTCCGAACATTTAGTGATTAATGGACTAGCCCGTTGCTGGAAGTCATGTTTAGCGAACAGTTATTCAGCTCTAAGTTTATTCACCTTAACGTGGGCTAACCAAGCTTTCTTGAAATCATTTCCTTTAATCATTAATAAACTTTCCCTTGTAGATTATTAGATTATTGTTAGGGGATTATTGCACTGTGACCTGAAAGATCTATTGTGCCTCCCGGGGCCATCTTCAATGCTCAGCCGGCCTTCAAGTAGCGGTCTCTAGCTACAGACAACACTGTCCCTTGTAGGTCCCGGGGTAGAATAGGCCTACGGTATGCCCTGCCTGCCGTAGGAGGCGACTAAAAGGGAGATCCTACACTGGACAAGTCGTATTTTCTAACAAGATATGTATGAATCCTTGTGTGGAAAGTAAAATCTAGTTGTGTCACTCTTACTTCAACAACTAGAGACGTTTTGGCGTAGGCTTGTGGCGAAGCCACATACACATTTGGGATTCCCTCCCCCAACCCATCCTGATCCTTTCCCCTTGCAGGGTTGCCTGTAAATTACCTGGGTTACTGAAACCCCTGTGCTTGAGGCAATGGACAGGAATCATTAGATGGACATTAGATCCATCGGGCGTGCGACCAGCCACGCTAGCTCGTTAGAGTTGAAATAATGAACTACGGGAGCAAGCTAATTTCCGAACCAATTGCATGCAATTGAGGTAGGATTTGTAGTGAGCGTGGTTTCAATCAATAACTCCACTGACCGAGGTCATGAGTTGAGCGGGAGGAGACTCGTAATATAAAATTAACCCCGGAGCCAGCCCGTTGCTGGAAGCGTATTTGCTGGGTGTGAGCGGTTCACCAAAGCCTGATAGGGAGTGTCTTCTCTAGCTTCTGGTAGTGGAGTGTGACCAGGTGGTGGAGCGTATCTCAACCTGCCCTTAAATGAGCATTGCACTAAAAGTCCTTCCATGGTGATGACATCCCCTTCTTGTTAAACGATCCCGTTGCTTGCAACGGGGGACCGGTAAACCCGAAAGGGTAGGTACGGTCTAGAAAGATCCCTCGAAGTACCAGGAGGAAAAGGGGTATACGGGGAAGAATCTCCATTACCGAACAGTGAGTTGTAGAGGCTCCTAGGAAGAAAAAATCTAAGGGCAGCATGCTGGATTCGAACCCAGGACCTCCATGTTGCTAGTCCAGCGCGCTACCACTTTAATCCCTTCCTTCTCCTTTGGCTTTCGCCAATTAACTAGAGACGAACACCCTAGTTTGTGTACTTTGTTTGTCCTTGTCTGTAATGTGTAGAATGTATGTAGTTTAAGTATATTGTGTGCTGTTCCGATGAAGTGCATAGAGTGCTGAGCTGTGGTAACCCGTGGGGTCGCTACTCCCAAAAAACTTTCCCTTACTTATTAGTGATATCAAATTAGCAAAATTTGATTTTTTTCTGAAACTAACATGACTCACGTGAGTATGAAATAAATGTTTCTAACGATTGGTCTGTGCGTGTTATGTATGTTGTGTATGTGTTGCCGTATGAACAAAACTCACAAAAAAAATAAATTCGCAGGATGGTCAAACTTGTTATTCCCTTTAGTTAGGAGCTCAACAACAGATATTCTCGTCCATGGAGTTACTAAAACTCACTGTCCAATGAAAAGGGCAATGTTGTCTGTAATGAAAGAATATTACCCGGGCTGTTGGTGGTGAATTGAGAAGGCTTCAGGCGCCAACGGACCTCAGATATTGACGTACCTTAATTAAAAAAAAAAAAAAAAAATGCGAAAAGAATGTCGTATGAGTTATTTGAAACCATTATTTTTTTTTTTTATATTTTTCCCTTTTTTTTGTTTTTTATAATTATATTATTGATTTAGGAAAAATTGTGCGCCCTTAGTCAGGATTAAATTTTTTTTCACAAAAAACAGAAGATCCCTTAATACAGCCATTTGGCAATATTATTTTCTTTTAATAAATTGACGAGAAATAATTTGGGAAAAGCGCACACTCTTGAATACAAAAATATTTAATGGGTTATCCATTAAAAGAGTGACAGTCGTTGACAATAATATTATGTAAGAATATATAATATATAGGGACAGATAACAAATAGGTATATAAATCTACAGTGGACAATTGGTTGAAGTGTCAACTGTTAAGAAAGAAATGTCATAAACTTGTCCACTGGGGGGGGAAGCTGTTTTGTTGGACAACAACCCAACTACTGTTCAGACCATAGTACACAATTGTGCCCTAGTGTTTCCCAAAACGCCCAAGACACAAAGTTTTTCCCTTTCCCTTAGGCGCTTGACTCTTTACACTTCCTGTAGTATGTACATAGCAATTTCGTTTGTAAAGGATAAGATAGTTTGTAGAAGATTTAATTTTGATTAGATCATAAAATCAATGAGAAAACTCCAAAGATTTTATGCAATACCGAGGATGTTTACTAGGTGGTGTATACTAAAGTAAAGGTGTTTCTTAGGCAAGCGGTGAAAAATAGGCGTACCAGTACAGTGAAAGAACTGGTCGATGTATGTGAATCCTGCTGTAAGCAAGGAACGTACTTCTTGCTAAATTATTATAGGGTGGCTATTGTAAGAGGAAAATAATAAAGCGTAGCCCTGGGGGGCAGGACTGCCCTTTACTGCGCTATCCCACCCCTTCACGCACACCACATTCTACACCCACTTTGCTCTGCAGGCTAGCCAACCACATATAATATTGTTTCCCCTTCCCCCCGCCTCCTATTCCACTTTTTCTATATCAATATAAGCTGAACGGGGAGAATTGCTCTTGAAGATCCAATGAACATTTACATATTTCTTTTTTACATACAATTAACTTTTTATATTCTTCATTTTTATTCATATTTTCTAAATTTTCCCATATTTTTTCATTCTTTTATGCAAGATTTTTAGTTTTTCCTGCAAATGGATTAAATTATGGTTTCAAAATTTTTTTTTCATCTGTTTTTGATTCTGTTCTGGTTGTTGGGTCTTGATTTTGGGAAAATATATAGATAGATTGATCTTTGGAAAACATAAATTGATTTAAGTGGGGTGTTTTTAATTCAATTACAAATGTTTCCTTTAATTTCATTTTTACAATATCAATATGTTGCACGAAGGATTTGCTCCAAAAAGACCCAATATATTTAAAAAAAAAAATTTTTTTGTATACAATGAATTTTAATCAATTTATATTGAATATTGCACAATATCGCAATTTGCAACAAACACGATAAGAATATTTTTACATGATAACACTAATATTTAATAATGGATATTGTATATTTTAATTTGGATCAACTCTCTTTTTACTTTCTCTTATTCCTGTGAGAGAAATTATATATATTTCCAGTTGATGATCCTAGCAATCATGGATTCATTATAGAGATGATTCGCAGGCAGCTGAAAACGTTAGCTAAGATTTAGGAGTTAAGGTGACATTTTCCAAGGTCAAGGCACATCATAGCTTGGCAGGAAATGAGGAGGCTGATTTATTGGCTAAACAAGCGCCGATGGATCAAGACTTAGATATAAGTTACCATAGAATTCCATATTCCTACCTGAAAATTAAAGCTTTGGAAGAATCACTTAATGAATGGGATACATTTTTGCAGCAGTCAACTAAACAAAGGCTTACTTACAGATTTTTTCCCTTCAGTTAAACACAGGGTTAAGTCACAGTTTTATCACCAATCACCAATTCTCTTACTGCATTTCTGTCAAATCATGGTCCGTCTAACTGCTACCTCAATAGATTTCATTTAAGAGCCAATCCATTTTGTCCTTGTTCACCGTATAAAATCCAAGATTTTCAACCACATAATACACGATTGTCCACTACATGAAGCAGAGAGATCCTATACTGATAGAATCTATTGCCTTGAAGGGATGCAGCTGGCCACTCCCAAAGTTTGAATTAATTAGGGAAGTGACCATTGACAGTTTCGAAACTTTTACCCACAATGCAATCAATAAATTAAAAGTGTTAAATAAAAATAAATAAATTGTTAAATATTTTAGTTCTCGCCTGTTAAACTTTTGTATTTTCTTTTGTCTGATCTTTTCAGTTTTCTGAAACAGTTTCATTTCTGGTTTTAATTATGTACATTAATTTCTCTATTTTATTTTGTTTATTGTCTCATTCTTTTAATTTATCTTTGACTAGTTAATAGCTAATTATATTACATGCAATATCGATTGATGAGACATGTAGATTTCATTAAATATATATATATATATATTTCAGGTGTAAACTCAATTCCGAAAATCTAACACGATCTTACTCCTGTGAGAGAGAAAGTACTGCAATCGTTCTAGATTTTTGGAATTGAGTTTTCACCGGAAATACATAATTTGGGGTCCCCTGAATACGAAAAAAAAAATTTTTTAGCGAATGATCTGTGTGTCACCTTGAAAGTAAACCCTTCCTAGGGAGATCTTATTTTCCAAATGTTCTATATAATATTTCATGTGTTATATATTGTGATGGATGCAAGAAAGTATAACTATTTTATTTTCAAAATTATGAGAAAATACAAGCTCGCTAGCAAAAAGGGTAACCCAGGTAATAAAAAGTACATTTACTGGGACAGTTCATCAACCTTGATGGCATTATACTACCCCCTTCTTCTGACAGGGGAGGAACTGAAGGAACAAAGAGAAGGCATTCTTTCCAAGACAGATTTGTGGTAGACACCGAAGAGAACACATCAGGGCTGTGCCAGTTATTAGTTATAACATAAGTGTTTTGTACTTAATTACAGAGTTATTGAATAGCATTTAAATATCTTTAAAGAATATATTTAATTTAATCTACCAGTGTTTACTCTATTATTCTTATTACTACCATCTCAAACATACTTACAAGCCCTTTTACAACACCGCTCAAGCCACTACAAATACACATCAACAATACATTTCAATAACAATATATAATTACTTACAAAATATTGAAATACATAATTGATGATAGAAATTGTATAAACATCCAAACTCTAGTAACAAAAGTAGATATTAAAATAATTAAATACTGACAAAATTTAAAAGTAATGCACATTTATACTTTCCTTTCTTCACGAGATGTCTTTTCTCCAGCTTCCAATATCCTTCGTAGGAATTTCCTTCTCGCTAGCTCATAGTTTCTGCAGTGGTTCGAACTCTAGATATTGAACTATCTATCACAAGGGCAAGCGTTGGTACTGATAATTGTGTGCGTATTAACAGAATATCTCAAAAACGGAAAGTCGCCCCAAGAAGTTCAAATTTGTTTCTGTTTAGACATCACCACCGCATCAGACAGGAAGTTTTCGGGCAAAATTCGTCAACTGGAAGTTGCGAGTTTACTGAATGGTTTTTTTTTTTCAGTTTTTTCATGCTTTTCTAATCATTTTTATTTGATACATTTTCCCGGGAAAAATTAATTTTTTTGGAAATTCTGGAGGGAACAATAATGTTATGGTTTCCTCTAAAGTATCACTTCATTATAACGAGATATGGATTTTATTACGTACATAATAATTAATAATTTCACATTAGAATCTTTGACAACATTCCAAATTTAAAGAAAATCGGTTAACCACATGTGCGATCTTACAGATTAGGTTTTAAGTTTTTACTTTCTCTTACTCCTAGTAAGAGGAAGTAATTGTAATCGTTCAAATTTTCTGAATTATCGAGTTTTCACCGGAAATATCCGTTTGAGTCCCCTGAGATCAAAAAAAAGTGGTTTTTTATCAATGGTCTGTGGGTGTTTGTATTTTTAACAGCATAGCCTAAAAAAAAAAAAAAGGAAAAAAACGAAAAACCTTAGAAAACTGAAACTTAATATTCCGTTTAGGTATCACCATGCGATCTGACTGTGCGTTATCTGTCAAAATTTCTGAACCACTTTACAAGTTGACTTTTTTACTTTTTTGCGTTTTTCTCAAAAATGGCTCCAAGGATTTTCTTTAAACTTGATACATCAACTACATATACAAGGAGCTACAACTTTTATTTGAAACATTTCTCTGGGAAAATTGATTTAAGGGCCCTTCTGGTGGAGGGGTGGGGTTAGGTTACCCTTTAAAGTGCTATTTCGGGTTATTACACAATTCGGTCATTTAAATACTGTTAATTAGAATTAAATATGTTGTTGAAATTCCGAGTTTGAGAAAAATCGGAAAACCGGAAGTGCTTTTGTTTTAACACTTTACTAAATATGATTTTTTCACTTTTTCGCGATTTTCTCAGAAATGGCCCCGACGATTTTCTTGAAACTACACATATAAACTAAACATTCAAAGATCTACAACTTTTATATAAAACATTTCTCTGGGAAAATTCATTTAAGGGCACTTTTAGGAGAGGGGTAGGGTTGCAGCTTCCTCTAAAGTGGTATCATACTTGGTTATACAACTCTATCATCCAAATGAAATTAATTAGAAATAAATAGTTGGCCAAAATTCCGGGTGTGAAGAAAATCAGTAAACCGAAAGTGCGCTTTTACTGAATAGTTTTTTCAGTTTTCGACAAATTTCATTAAATTTGGTACACAAACTATAAAATTTGTCAATTATAATTTTGATAACTGGAGTAAGAGAAAGTTGTGTGAGTGTTTCACACCAGATTTTTTTTTTTTTTTGGACTGTAGTTTAGTTTAAAGAAATCGCACTACACGTGTGTTGAGTCAGTAGGGTGCTCACAATGTAACTAACCGCTATCCAACTTGTTTTATAACCAGCCCACACTAATGTTGTTTAAAGATCTTTATATTGACATGTACTCAATTTTAGTATCACATTATGACGGTCCGATAAAAAACAAGGAGCACCGTTAGCATATAGTGATGCAGGATAGAAAGCCTCTCCTATAAGAGAGGAGTCAACGAAGAAGACTGTTATGCAGCGAATTAGGGACAAGATGAGTGCTAGAGAACGCAGTGAAACACGGCCGAGATGGATGATGTTATTGATAGAAATTGTTTCTGATTATGTTTGAGCTCTCAGATTACGCTAAACATTGATATCAAGTTTCCTTTAAAAAAGAACCAATACAAGATTCAAGTACTGGAGCGTTAAGCAGCTGATGATGAGAAAAAAAAGGCGTATTTAGGTCAGTAAAGAAAAATATTTTTTGACTTCTATAATAATATTTCAAACCGGTACAGAATACAAGCTTTCCAATTTAAACTTCGACACATTACTGACACACCCAACTACGTTTCAAACCTTACACTACACCCTAAATTCAATATACCATTCGTGACAGGCACAATCACAACCAAATACAAAAAAAGTTTCATGAAACACTATCACAACATAACAATTCTCTCATCTCCATAACATTCTCTCATCTCATCTCGAAGCTTGCCATAAAATACAACAAGGAGACTGAAAAGGAAGTAGCCTAGGAATAACCTTCGCTGGATATCACATCTCCACTCAAGTTTTTCTCATATTTTCTCAACATATTTTGCTCATACATAAATAAATAAAACAAAAAAACAAAACAAAAAAAAATTATTTTGATATCGTTGCTTGATTAACGATGTAAATAAATCAGTCCATTTCTGCTTTTGTACAAAAGCTAATGGTATAAAGTATAGCAGTGAAATGTTTATAACCTAGGCAGGCAGCAGTTGTATAGTGTGTGACAGCAACAATAGATGGACACCTAGAAGTAGGGATTGAGGATGACATGTAAGTACCATTTACCTGTCTAACACCTTTTCCTGGCTAGATAAAACTATCTGGACTCTATGATTTTTATTATCCTCCTCCTTGCAGGGTAGACATTTCACCATCATAGATCGGAAGAATTACTCTATATTTTATTAACCTATTTTAACTTTTTTTTAATTTTTTTTTTTTATAGACCTGTCAATTTCTTTCTCAGTGAGTTACCTACCAATAGCATCATCATCAAATCTATTATTTAACTACGAATATTTTTTTTTTTAATGATTTTTTACGTCATTCAATTATCACTCAAACTTTGCTTCATATAATTGCGATTATATTACTTTCTCCTAATAAAGAGGAAGTATTGTAATCGTGTCAAATTTTCGATATCCAGTTTTCACCGGAAATATCCGTTTTGAGGTCCCCTGAGTCCAAAAAAGTGGTTTTTAGAAAATGGTGTGTGTGTGTGAACAGCAATAGCTCAAAAACAAAAAAACCGTAGAAAGTTCAATCTTGATATTTCGTTTAGGTATCATCATGTGATCTGACAGTTGGTTATTTGTCAAAAATCCCCTACCGGAAGTACCGCTTTACTAGTTGATTTTTTTTTTACTTTTTTACGATTTTTCTCAAAAATGGCTCCAACGATTTTCTTTAAACTTATTATTTCAACTACACATACAAAGAGCTACAACTTTTATTTGCAACATTTCTTTAGGAAAATTCATTTAAGGGAACTTTTGGGGGAGGAGTGGGATTAGTGTTTCCTCTAAAGTGCTATTTCAGTTTATTACACAATTTATCATCTAAAATAATATTAATTAGAATAATTAAATATGTTGTTGAAATTCCATGTTTCAAGAAAATTAGCAAACCGGAAGTGTATTTTTACTGAAGGTTTTTTTGTTTTTGTGATTTTCTCCATAAAAAAACACCGATGAATTTCTTCATTAAATTTTGTATACTAAACTATAAAGTTTGTTAATTATAATTTTGGAAACTGGAGTAAAAGAAAGTTGTGTGAGTGTTTCACACCAGATTTTTTTTGGTTTATATAACGCTCTGTGAATATTTACTGTTGGGGAATATTAAACTGCATTAAAAAAATACGTTCATCTAACGTCATATTCAGAGCAAAAAAAAAAAAAGGGTTGCAATTAACGACAAAATATGTACTTAGTACGGCAAATTGATAGTGCAGCTGTAATCTCCTAGTACGAGTTGGATGGGAAAGGAGTGACCACTAATTTAGCCAAATACAAAATTTATTAATAACTATGACAATGCAAAATAAACACTCAAATCTCTAAATGAAAATAAACATAACTACAATACTTTATAAAATAACCCTTAACCAATAGCTTATAAGATACCTTACCGACTGACACACATACACACATTCACTCTACTTTACAACTATTCTAAACACTTAATTTGCTAACCTTACGCTATTCTTACTTTCTACTATTTACATACACAGATTTTACAACGGCAAAATAATATAATTAATTTTTTTTTACTAAAGAAAACCCCTGATGAAAATCACGTATTAAGTTCAGTTATTCGCATACGTTAACGAGCTCCTTTTTAAAATTCTACAGTGATGAAGAGAAGTTGTCTTCTTCGTCCGGCCGCCTCACTACACTCCGTCTCATTCGCTCTCTCACTCTCGGCCTTCACCAACGCCAAACTCACCAGTCTCGGAGATGCTTCTCTGGCTACGCCTCGCTATAGTCTCTAGCCTACTTCTAATTAGTGACGTCACTCTTATTGAAATATTAGCAATGTCAGACAGTAGCACACTAGTTGCCAGCCTAGGCCTTACTACTCGCGAGGCGTTCGTCTGTCGCCTTTCCCCCCACTATCAGTCAGTGGTGCTGTGTACGTACTCCTTCATACGAACTTGTACTATGTACTCTTCACTTGTACTACATACACATTACACAGCAAATTATGTTGTCCGCACAGAAAAATTATACTTTTAATTTACTATTATAAATTTATTATCCTAAACAAGAAAGAAGTGAATAGGGGAAAGAAAAGGTCGTATTTAAAAGTATATTTGTCCCATACTTGCATACGAAAGAAGGAAGAAGGATTTCGATTTAAAGGCTGTATAGGATATAGTAAGGGAACATAGCCTGGTTCGACCATTTGGTGAGGATTGCGAGGATTGCCTTTGTTCAAGGGAACATAGGTACAGGAAAGCCAAGAGCGGAAAAAAGTATCAAAGAAGACTTCCGCTGAAAAGCATCTGACTAGAGCAGAAGAGAAATATCTGACTAACGAAAGAAAGAAATATCTATATAGAAATCTTTATAGAAATATATATAATATAAAATTAGTTCGGGTCTCTTCTCAAATTGAACATCAACATTTCGGAACATTTTTCTAGCGTTATACAATCCATTGTGGATCCACTCCTAAAATATTAAGTACAATTAAAAGTTTTGAAAATACCCTAACTTTGAAGAGAATTTTTCAAGTGGAAAATGAGAATTTTCGACACAATCGTTTTCCATCCTTTTGCCTATCTTTGCCTTGATTCAAGGCTTTTATTCTATAAATTGATGATTCTTCTTGAATAAAAGTTTTTCCAACTAATTTATTCGATTTAATAATTCTCTTTATTAATTACTTTTATTAATTAAGAACAATTTATTATTTTAAATAAACATCTCTCATAGAGTCATTAAGCAAAATTATTGAATGAATGCAGTAGTAGCAGCACTTATTGTTGTACAGCTTCCTTTCACAGAGTATAGTCGAACAATTTGGTTTACTTACTAAATCTTTCATTATGAAGTTCAAAAAAATGATTATTAGAACAAACAGGTTCTAAACATTCAATTCCTAATAAAATATTTAATTTATTTACCGATCCTAATGCATATTTTTTTTTCGTCGTGTACAATAATCAATCATATGCCGTTCCAATCACCAACTCCAAGCCCTTTTTGGGCTGCCATACCCCACTTCTTCCTTGATCTATCCTTTCTTCTTTTTTCCTGAGGATAGTAGGAATGAATTTTCCTTGGCCATCTAGCCTCATCCATACGCATTAACATGGCCAAAGCAAACAAGCATTTTTGTTTCAATTTCGTTCGAGACGTTTTTGTTTGCTCCGACTCTCCCTCTAATGTCGGTATTGGGAACATGTTGGATTCTTGAAACTCTACAACTTCTTCCTTCAAAAATCCATCTCTAGGGCCAGGAATTTTTTTATGGTCTTTTCTTGCAGAGCCCAGGATTCCGCATCATATGGGGTCGTCCCTTGGAGAAAAGCATAATAATATATTCTTTTTTTAGTTTCTAGGGACAGACTTTTGTTCCTAGAACATAGAGTTTTAATGTTCCTAACACTTTATTCACTTGTTTACTTTCATAATAATAATAATAATAATATCTTTTCCGAGGATTCCCTGTTCATCTATACATATACCCAGCTACTGGAATTCGGAACTACGAGTTAATACCCAATCATTTATCAAAAGAGATTCCAAAGAAGAGTTCAAAGCATGTATTCTGACTTAGTACGGTTCATTTCCAATCTCCATTTTGCATACTCTTTGAATAGTTTCCTCAACATATATTCGTAATCAAAAGCATCTGAAGCAAAGACCTGATCATCTGCAAATTACAGGGTGAATAGAAAGTCCTCTCTGTCTTTAATGCCCATAGCCTGACACTTTTCCTTCCAAATTTTAAAGCTTGCTAGATATATGTTGATTAGAGTTGGGGAGAGACAGCAACCTTGTTTAAGACCTTTCTTCTTTCTTTCTGGAGCGCTACAGTCCTAAAAGGACCTGGGCGTCCTTAACCAGTTTCCTCCATTCATCTCGATCATGGGCTCTCAAACGCCATCTACGCACGCCCTTGCTCCTCAGGTCCGCTTCTATATCTTCGAGCCACCTCATACGAAGCCTCCCTCGATGACATCGACCCCCAGGAGTGTCATAAACCATACTTCTTGGGCAAGCCTACCGGCTCCATCCGCTTCACATGACCTAAGGCGCCCTTGCTTAATGAAGGCTACGAGGTCCTCTACATTCGACCTAATCCTCCACCGATCTCATTCCCTCACTGGCCCGTAAATCTTTCTGAGGATTTTCCTCTCCGATATTCAGAGCCCGCTCGTATTCCCTGTCGATATCCATGTCACCGTCTTATATGCCAGTAGCTTTGCATGTTAGATAACGCTTTAAAGCGCAACATATTGTGAATCGCGAAATAGTATCTACTGCCTGCAAGCGATTCTCGCCTTAACGTCAGAACTAACGTCATTCTGCTCGGTAACAACCGCTCCTAAATATTTGAAGCCTTTTACCCTCGCAAATTTATAGTTCATCATCTCGATGAAATCATCTATTCTAAAGCCCGGGTTTCTTGCGGTTTTCATGTATATTGTCTTAGCCGCATTTATTTATAAACCGAGCTTCTTTGCCGCTTCCTCAAACTCCTGAGAAACTCCAGCTAAGGCATACATAGTGCGTGCCGTTATAACCACGTTTAAGACCTTTGGTAACCGGAAAAGACCTTGTAAATACTTTACCAAGTTTTGAATTGCTCTTCCTTTCCATCTACAGACTTTATGAGATGCTTACTTACGCCTGCTGAAACTAAAGCTTCCCAGAGTCCATGTATAATGTAAAAAAATCTGAAGAAAAAGAAAGTAAAAAAAATTGAAAACTTTAAGCATCAATTTCAGTAATGTAAAACAGATTTAGGAAAGAAAACTTCACAATGAAACGACGAAACTTGAAAAGACTTAATTTTTTTTAATATGATAAAACTGTTCAAGTGTACATAAATACTTAAAAATAAAGATAAGATTATTTACTAAAGAATTATTTTTTAATTGAAACTACAGTTTTCTTTTTCATTATTGTTTACTTCGTAGGAGAAAGTTAAGTAAGATTTATGTGCAGGAGGAAAAGTTGAAATATTACGGTTAGAATTCTAGAGAAGGGAAGAGAAAACACAGGAAGGAAATGTGGAGGTATAGGACCTGAAACTGTAGAGGCTTTACAATGCCTGAACACAATCAGAAAACAAAAGATAATAAAGAATATAGAAGAATTAACGGGCAACAAAGAAAGCGCATAAATACCAAAATATTTAATAAACATAATATATTGTAAACAAGTTAGGCGGCCATTTTGTTTGCTAGCTGAGCTATAATGTCTTGGGAAGGAATTACCTCATTTATTATGTAAATAAAACACGTTATATGTAAATAATGAACATAGCAAATAGCTATGAAAAAGGCTGTGCCCACAGTACCCCATTACTTTTTGTTCATCACAACAAACTGTTTATTCTTGAAGCGGATAACCTTCTTTACAATTTGAAGGTATTTTCTAAGTCCAAAACAAAAAAGGCCGACACATTAACATGGACCCTGCTCTCTATATGCACCACGGTACATGAAAAACTATCCATAAATTCTTGATTGTGTTTTAATTATGCTAGTTAATCTTTGCACACTTATACATGTATGTTGCAAAAGAACTCCAGAGTCGTCATTTATTCGGATAGCCAGCTGCTCTGCGGGCAATTGACTCGTGGGAGATCAGCTCAAGGCTGGTGTGGGACTGCCTAGATGCCACTCAGGGAAATTAGTAGCCATAATAAGGTCTTCCTGGTTTGGGTACCTGGGCACTCGGGTTACAGAGGCAATGAGGCGGCGGACCGCCTGGCCCGGGAGGGTTCAATGAGAGCACTTATCGGGCCGGAGCCGTTCTGTGGTGTCTCAAGATGCCTCAGGAGTGCATCCATTAAGTTATGGATGCAGGACCGATCAAGGGAATGGTGGGACAAAACTCCAGGCCAGAGGCAGGCGAAAACGTTTATTCATAGCCACTCGCCCAAGCTAACTGCGGAACTACTCCAATTAGGCCGGGTGGCCATAAGGATAGCAGTTGGCGTTCTCACTGGCCATTGTAGATTAAATAAGCACATGCATCGCATGGGCCTGGCAACGGATGGCCTGTGTAGGTTTTGTCAGGAGGAAGAGGAGACGGCACTGCTCGTGGTATGTCAGTGCGAGGGGCTGGTCTGGCTAAGGTACCGCCTCTTTGGTAAAGAGAAGCTGGTGCCAACAAGCCTCAGCCAGGGCCCTCTCTCGGACCTATTAAGTCTTTTAAGGCAAGCAGGACTCGAGAGGGTGCTCTGATGGCAGGTGCTCTGATTGACCACCTGGGAGCCCCCCCCCAATTCCACAGTCCGGTTAAGGACAGGATAGGGGGAGGGTCTCCAACTCGGGGGGTGCCACAATAGATCCTTGGGGTGTCGCGGTGGCGTAGGCTGAAGAGCCAATTCCCCCGTTAGAATCTATCTATCTATCT